>JANTFE010015791.1:7781-18616 GCA_027562315.1 Costus pulverulentus | reverse complement strand
TATAAATTAACAACCAAAAATCTCTAGTTAATTAACTATAAATTAACAACCAATACATAGAAAAATACCATAGTCAATAATTTTATTTAAATCAAAAATAATGCTTACTAGGACTTAAGATCCTTGGATCTTACACTTCTTCCTGCAGTCATCCTTAGCGGAGGCTGAGGAGGTGTCTCTAGTTGTTCAAGGACTTCTTCAGGTTGCCTGGGAGTGACATAAGGTGGCTGAAGTCTTAGGTCCAATGCCTCTAATCGCTCATTTAACCGATGCAATAAATGGATCAACTGATTTTGTTCAGGCAAAGGTTCATTAGGATAGGGGGTGAAGGTGGACCATATTGGGTTCTTAATCTAGTTGTCATGATGGGTAAGGGAAAACAACAGGTTATGCTGCAAACCAATTGGATCAGTTTGCTCTGATACCAAACTGATGTAGCGGTTTTTTTTTTTTAAATCCAATTCAAATCTTTGAAGGCAACAAGAAATCGACAAAGCTAAACGTTACACTAAGGGAATGCACTTATTTAAAACTCACTTGGGAGGGGGAGCCACTCACCCGCTTGAACTTTGAGCAATGTTCCAATAGTTCTGCGTAGATCGGCTTCTTGTCGACAGGAACGGGGAGAGAAGTTTGAAGAGGATCAGATGGCCGGATGCGTTGTCAGAAGCACAAGCGCGGTGCCAGACTTCTTCCTTGTTCGTCCGTGGGTTTTGAAGAGAACCAGGCGGACAATGAGTTTGTGTGCCGGTCATCAGCTTGAGAGCTTGATTGAAGCAGGAATCGTAGGCGCAACAGTGGACCAACGTTGGAGGAGCAAAGATAGCATCACTTGATCACAAGAAATTTTAACTAAGATGACTACTAACTAAAACACAACTCATGTTTTCAAACTTGCTTAATTGGTTCATTTCAAAAAGGATCCCTATTACAAAGGAGGAGAGCTCTTTATATAGTGCTCAAGTTTACATTAGAATAATATGTTAACTCCTTGAATCTTGTGCACTTTAATGGAAAATTAATTTGAGGCTTCTTGTATCCAGTGTTGAGGGGATAGCTTTCACACATATCCATTTAACCTAGTCCACTTTAATCAAGGTTCATCCAAATGAGGAGATGGACTTGAGTTAATGCTTCTCGTATCAAGTGTTGGGGAGATAGCTTTGACACATATCCATTGAACTTAGTCCACTTTAATCAAGGTTCATCCAAAACTCTTCGTTTCTTGCATCCAAGAGATGGACTTTATTTAATGAAGCTTAGGTTCCTTGAATGTAGCTGCTTGAAGATGAAATTGAAGACTTCTTGGGCTGATTTTGACTTTGGTCAAAAATAAAATAGAAATAGGCTCAATCAAGGCCTAATGAAGGCCCATTGGTCCTATTAAGGCCTCTTTAGTAGCTTATTTGAGCCCAATTTTTTTATATAATCCCTTAAAACCCAAGATACCGATCGGGTGGCTTTCGAGCTCGACGAGACCTTCTTGGGACTCTATTTTGATCCCCATCAACTTCTGATGCAGGAGCATCTTTGAAGACCTAATTTTGTTTTCATATGCCAGGTCAACATCAAAGTCAATGTCAAGCTTCAAAGGTCAAAGCTCAACCAACATAATTGATGGGGATCCAAACCCAATCTGACGATCCAAGCGAACGAGAAGCCACCATTAATGACACTTACCTGATAACATTGAGGGCGCAGGTATAATTGATGGAGATCCGAATCTGGTTCAAGCGAACGAGAAGTCGCCATTAATGACACTTATCTTGATAACATTGATGGCACTAGTATAATTGATGGGGATCCGAACCTAGCATGATTTTAGGAGTAAGCAAAGTTAATCTTGCACATTTTACGAGGATAACGACCATTATGAACACAAGTAATGATGAGGTCTACCCGTCTTTCCATGGTTTTTTTGACATTATGATGTATTTAATATTTTGTTAATATTGGACGATCCGATCTTGGACATGTGTCACGATCTGATCCGTCCAAGTAACTTTATATAAGCCTCTCTTCTATTGTAATAGTTAGTCGAGTTCAATTGAATCAAAGTATTTTTGGAAACCCTTTGGGTTGGTGTGTCTTCCTCCTTGTGAGGTTAGGGTAGGGAATTAGTTCCTTCTCTTCCCCCTTAGCTTTCTAAGCTAATGGTTCCCTCTTCTCCTCTCTCCTCTTCTCTTCTTCCCCATCTCTTCTCCAGCGCCTCCAACCTCCGTTCCGCATCATTAGGTATCAGAGGAAACGTTTGGGCAACTCTTGTCTACCCATGACGATCCATCTCGTTCTCCACCGGAGCTGGTTGCCTGGTTCTTTTCAGAACCCACGGCCAGCAATGATGGAAGCCAAGCCCGTACACTTCATCTTCCACCTACATCGACGTCAAGCTACCAGCCCACACTCGCACCCATCCGCATCCATGCATCTCCGAAGCCAGCAACCTCTTCCTGAGGCAGTCATCTTCTTCACCGGAGTTGGTCACCTAGTTCTTTTCAAAACCCATGTCCAACGATGAAGGTTTGCTCGCTCGTAGCAACTCCCTTGCCACATGAAGGGTAGCCTCTTTCTCCATTCGAACAAAGATCATCACGTGTCCACCTCTTCCATAAAGCAAGCTCGCCGGCGTTCACCTCTCCACTTCGCTAGCTTTCATCCGTGCCTCCTCCACGCTTGTCATCACCGAAGTTGGCCCCCTGGTTCTTTTCAGAACCCACGGCCAATGATGAGGGTTGAGTTCTTCATGTCACTGTCGCCTACCACTCCATGCCATAGGTTTCCGCCTCTCCTTGTCCAACTTGAAGAACTCCTCATCCGCACGTCTGATCGGCCTCCAAATCTGTCCACGCCATCTCCTCCAACATTCGATCTGGTGGCCAGGAGGATCTTGCCATCCGGACACTGGATGGCTGGAATCGGAAAAGTTTGTCAGCGCCCCTATTCCGCTTCAACCATCCCCTGTTCTGCAGCCTTCATCATTCCCGACGTCTTGCGCCACCTCACACTCTGCCTCCTCGTCGACACCATCCTCCACCTACTGCTCCAATGACGGACACTGCTAGCCACCGCCGTTCAATCGCTAGCCACCACCTCTGCTACACGCGACCGACTTCACGCGTGAAGGAGAGAACAGTCACGCGAAGCGGCGACAATGAAAAAAAATAGCTGATTAAAAAAAACTGAGGAAAATTGGAAAAAAAAGAAGAAGAAGGGTTTGACTATTTTGACTTGCAGGTTTAAAATTATTTCACCAGGAGGTGAAATTTTCAAAGAGGGGAAATCTGATGCTGGAGCATCTTTGAAGACCTAATTTTGTTTTCATATGCCAGGTCAACATCAAAGTCAATGTCAAGCTTCAAAGGTCAAAGCTCAACCAACATAATTGATGGGGATCTGAACCCAATCCGACGATCCAAGCGAACGAGAAGCCACCATTAATGACACTTAGCTGATAACATTGATGGCGCAAGTATAATTGATGGAGATCCGAATCCGGTCCAAGCGAACGAGAAGTCGCCATTAATGACACTTATCCTGATAACATTGATGGCGCAAGTATAATTAATGGGGATCCGAACCTAGCACGATTTCAGGAGTAAGCAGCATTAATCTTGCACATTTTACGAGGATAATGACCATTATGAACACAAGTAACGATGAGGTCTACCCGTCTTTCCATGGTTTTTTTGACATTATGATGTATTTAATATTTTGTTAATATTGGACGATCCGATCTTGGACATGTGTCACGATCTGATTCGTCTAAGTAGCTTTATATAGGCCTCTCTTCTATTGTAAAAGTTCAGTTCAGTCAATTTGAAAGAAAGTTATTTTTGGAAACCCTTTGAATTGGTGTGTCTTCCTCCTTGTGAGGTTAGGGTAGGGAATGTAGTTCCTTCTCTTCCCCCTTAGCTTTCTAAGCTAAGGGTTCCCTCTTCTCCTCTCTCCTCTTCTCTTCTTCCCCATCTCTTCTCCAGCGCCTCCAACCTCCGTTCCGCATCATTTGTCTAATGCAGGATCATAATCAACATTTATGACAATATTAATTTCGCAGATTTACAAGGACTCTTCGGCTTCTGACTGCTACCACTATGACAATAATGGCATGACTCTTCGTTACTTTAGACATTATGTCGTATTAAAGTCATTTATTAAATATCTTATTGATAAGTGTGTTATTGGACGACCCGATCTTGGACATGTGTCACGATCTGATCCGTCCAAACAACTTTATATAGGTCCCTACTCCAATGTATAGTTCAGTGAATTGAAAGTTATTTTTGGAAACCCTTTGGGTTAGTGTGTCATCCTCCTTGTGAGGTTAGGGTTAGGACATGTAGTCCCCTCTCTTCCCCCTTAGCTTGCCAAGCTCAGGGTTCCCTCTTCTCCTCTCGTCTCTTCTTTCTGCCATCTTCTTCTCTTCTCCAGCATCCCCAAACTCCCGTCCCGCGCCAATTGGTATCAAAGCAAACATATGGGCAACTATTGTCTCCCCATGGCAATCCATTTCCACCTCCATGTCCTCCATGTTCATCGCCAGAGTTGGCCGCCTGGTTCTTTGCAGAACCCACGACCAGCGATGATGGAATCTGGAGCCGTACACTTCATCGTCCCCCTGCATCAACGTCCAGCTTCCAGCCCTCTCGCGCCATCCATCTTGCCAGTAGCACTCAACCCACCGCCGCCCTAATTGCACCTCCCATTATCACCGGAGTTGGCCGGCTGGTTCTTTTCAGAACCCACAGCCAACGATGAAGGGAACACATGCGTCATCTTCCACATCAGCCGGAAACCTCAATATTCATACTTCACGCTTCCACCTCCTCCCTACAGCAAGCACGCCGGCGTTCATGTCTTCATCTCTGGCTTTCGTCTGCCCATTTTTTCTCACGTTAACCGGAGCTGGTCGCTTGGTTCTTTTCAGAACCCATGGCTAGCGATGAAGGGCTCACAATCATCCGCATCAGACATCTTTCCTCCGTCATCGCCCAGCCTCTTTGCCGACGAACAGCGCCGCCTGCCACCATGCCAGGCGCAGAGCCTGTTTTCCAATAATCTCCGCCGACTTCACGCGTGAAGCAAACGACGAGTCACACGTGAAGGAGCCGAGTCCCACGAAGCGATTCAAAAGTCTTTCACCAGGAGGTGAAATTTTCAAAGAGGGGAAGTCTGATGCAGGAGCATAATCAACATTTATGACAATATTAATTTCGCAGATTTACAAGGACTCTTCAGCTTCTGACAGCTACCATTATGACAATAATGGCATGACTCTTCGTTACTTTTGACATTATGGCGTATTAAAGTCTTTTATTAAATATCTTGTTGATAAGTGCGTTATTGGACGACCCGATCTTGGACATGTGTCACGATCTGATCCG
This sequence comes from Costus pulverulentus, assembly GCA_027562315.1. Taxonomy (NCBI): domain Eukaryota; kingdom Viridiplantae; phylum Streptophyta; class Magnoliopsida; order Zingiberales; family Costaceae; genus Costus; species Costus pulverulentus. Next base: position 13,235 of record JANTFE010015791.1, on the reverse strand, counting down.
TCCAAATAGCTTTATATAGGTCCCTACTCCAATGTACAGTTCAGTGAATTGAAAGTTATTTTTGGAAACCCTTTGGGTTAGTGTGTCTTCCTCCTTGTGAGGTTAGGGTTAGGACATGTAGTCCCCTCTCTTCCCCCTTAGCTTGCCAAGCTAAGGGTTCCCTCTTCTCCTCTCTTCTCTTCTTTCTCCCATCTTCTTCTCTTCTCTAGCATCCCCAAACTTCCGTCCTGCGTTAATTCTTTTATTAAACATCTTGTTGATAACTGTGTTATTGGATGATCCAATCTTGGACATGTATCAAGATCTAATCCATCCAAATAGCTTTATATAGGTCCCTACTCCAATGTACAGTTCAGTGAATTGAAAGTTTTTTTTGGAAACCCTTTGGGTTAGTGTGTCTTCCTCCATGTGAGGTTAGGGTTAGGACATGTAGTCCCCTCTCTTCCCCCTTAGCTTGCCAAGCTAAGGGTTCCCTCTTCTCCTCTCTCCTCTTCTCTTCTTCCCCATCTCTTCTCTAGCGCCTCCAACCTCCGTTCCGCATCAATTGGTATCAGAGCAAACATATGGGCAACTCTTGTCTGCCCATGGCGATCCATTTCCACCTCCATGTCCTCCATGTTCATCGCCGGAGTTGGCCGCCTGGTTCTTTTCAGAACCCATGGCCAGCGATGATGGTAGCTAGAGCCATACACTTCGTTGTCCCGCTGCATCAACGTCCAGCTTCCAGCCCTCTCGCGCCATCCATCTCGCCAGCAGCACTCAACCCACCACCGCCCTAATTGCACCTCCCATTGTCACCGGAGTTGGCCGCCTGATTCTCTTCAAAACCCATAGCCAACGATGAAGGGAACGCATGCGTCGTCTTCCACATCAGCCAGAAACCTCAATATTCATACTTCACGCTTCCACCTCCTCCCTACAGCAAGCACGTCGGCGTTCATGTCTTCATCTTTGGCTTGCTGTAGGGAGAGAATCCAGTTATTCCACAATCTCTTGTCCAGCGCCTCGTCTAATCACACAAATAATATTGTGGGAGGATCTTCTTAGTTGTGTGTAAATATAAGTCTAATACGAACCAGGTTCTAACGACCAATTCTGATCCGTCCAAATAACGCCGCCCTAATACAACCAGGTTCTTAGTTGTTCTTTGGCTAGCTGATGCCTTAAGTAGGAATCCTCTTGCCCCTCCTCCCTATAGCAAGCACGCCGCCCTAATTACATGCATGAGCATCTTTGAGGCCAGCTCATTGCCTTGGAATTAGTGCCACCTCATCACCTCGGAGAAGAAGAATACGTTTTGAATTGTTTAAGTGATTTAATGCTTGATGAAGCCAACGACGCCTCGGTGAAGCAACAAAAGTCTCGGTTCAATGACTTGTATTTAATTGGAGGAATTTAGATAGTCAGCTTCTCCCCTATAAATAGTCTTGTAATTCTTTTAGAGTTCAGTTAAGTTAAATTGAAATAAAGTTATTTTTGGAAACCCTTTGGGTTAGTGTGTCTTCCTCCTTGTGAGGTTTGGGTTAGGACATGTAGTCCCCTCTCTTCCCCCTTAGCTTGCCAAGCTAAGGGGTCCCTCTTCTCCTCTCTCCTCTCTTCTCCTCTTTCCTTCTCTTCTCTTTCCAGGCTTCCTTCCCGTGTCAATTGGTATCAGAGTGAGGTTCTCTTCTCTTCTCTTCTCCAACTTCCGTTCCCTGTCAATTGGTATCAGAGGAAACATATGGGCAACTCTTGTATGCCCATGGCGATCCATTTCCACCTCCATGTCCTCCATGTTCATCGCCGGAGTTGGCCGCCTGGTTCTTTTCAGAACCCACGGCTAGCGATGATGGAAGATGGAGCCGTACACTTCGTCGTCCCCTTGCATCAACATCTAGCTTCTAGCCCTCTCGCGCCATCCATCTTGCCAGCAGCACTCAACCCACCGCCGCCCTAATTGCACCTCCCATTGTCACCAGAGTTGGCCGCCTAGTTCTCTTCAGAACCCACGGCCAATGATGAAGGGAACCCATGCGTCGTCTTCCACATCAGCTGGAAACCTCAATATTCACACTGCACATTTCCACCTCCTCCCTACAGCAAGCACGCCGGCATTCATGTATTCATCTCTGGCTTTCGTCTGCCCATTTTCTGTGACATTGACCGGAGCTGGTCGCCTGGTTCTTTTCAGAACCCACGGCCAGTGATGATGGGCTCGCAATCATCCGCATCAGACATCTTTCCTACGTCATCGCCCAGCCTCTTCACCGACGAATAGCGCCGCCCGCCACCATGCCAGCCGCAGAGCCTGTTTTCCAATCAACTCCACCGACATCACGCGTGAAGGAGCCGAGTCTCGTGAAGCAATTCAAAAGTGTTTCACCAGGAAGTGAAATTTTCAAAGAGGGGAAGTCTGATACAGGAGCATAATCAGCATTTATGACAATATTAATTTCGTAGATTTACAAGGACTATTCGGCTTCTGACGGCTACCATTATGACAATAATGGCATGACTCTTCGTTACTTTTGACATTATGGTGTATTAAAGTCTTTTATTAAATATCTTGTTGATAAGTGTGTTATTGGACGATCCGATATTGGACATGTGTCATGATCTGATCCGTCCAAATAGCTTTATATAGGTCCCTACTCCAATGTACAGTTCAGTGAATTGAAAGTTATTTTTGGAAACCCTTTGGGATAGTGTGTCTTCCTCCTTGTGAGGTTAGGGTTAGGACATGTAGTCCCCTCTCTTCCCCCTTAGCTTGCCAAGCTAAGGGTTCCCTCTTCTCCTCTCTCCTTTCTTCTCCTCTTTCCTTCTCTTCTCTTTCCAGGCTTCCTTCCCGCGTCAATTGGTATGAGATCGAGGTTCTCTTCTCTTCTCCAAATTCCGTTCCGCATCATTATTGACACGGGACGGAAGTTTGGGGATGCTGTAGAAGAGAAGAAGATGGGACAAAGAAGAGAAGAGAGGAGAACAGGGAACGCTTAGCTTGGCAAGCTAAGGGGAAAGAGAGGGGACTACATGTCCTAACCCTAACCTCACAAGGAGGAAGACATACTAACCCAAAGGGATTCCAAAAATAACTTTCAATTCACTGAACTGTACATTGGAGTAGGGACCTATATAAAGCTATTTGGACGGATCAGATCGTGACACATGTCCAAGATCGGATCATCCAATAACACACTTATCAACAAGATATTTAATAAAAGAGTTTAATACGCCATAATGTCAAAAGTAACAAAGAGTCATGCCATTATTGTCATAATGGTAGCCGTTAGATGCCGAAGAGTCCTTGTAAATCTGCGAAATTAATATTGTCATAAATGTTGATTATGCTCCTGCATCAGACTTCCCCTCTTTGAAAATTTCACCTCCTGGTGAAAGACTTTTGAATCGCTTTGCGAGACTTGGCTCCTTCACGCATGACTCATCGTCTGCTTCACGCATGTAGTCAGCGGCGTTGATTGGAAAACAGGCTTTGCGGCTGGCATGGTGGCGGGCGGCGCTGTTTGTCGGCGAAGAGGCTAGGCGATGACGGAGGAAAGATGTCTGATGCGTATGATTGTGAGCCCTTCATCGCTGACCGTCGGTTCTAAAAAGAACTAGGCGACCAGCTCCGGTTAGCGTCAAATAAAATGGACAGACGAAAGCCAGAGATGAAGACATGAACGCCGGCGTGCTTGCTGTAGGGAGGAGGTGGAAGAATGAAGTGTGAATATTGAGGTTTCTGGCTGATGTGGAAGACGACGCATGCGTTCCCTTCATCGTTGGCCGTGGGTTCTGAAGAGAACCAGGCGGCCAACTCCGCTGAAAATGGGAGGTGCAATTAGGGCGGTGGTGGGTTGAGTGCTGCTGGCGAGATGGTTGGTGCGAGAGGGCTGGAAGCTGGACGTTGATGCAGGGGATAATGAAGTGTACGGCTCCAGCTTCCATCATCGCTGGCCGTGGGTTCTGAAAAGAACCAGGCGGCCAACTCTGGCGATGAACATGGAGGACATGGAGGTGGAAATGGATCGCCATGGGCAGACAAGAGTTGCCCATATGTTTGCTCTGATACCAATTGATGTAGCGGGATTTTTTTTTTTTTTGGTAGTGGATGGGTAGGCTATAAGTATATGAAGTAAGTAAAAGAAAGTGGGAAGCAGTGAGACAAATCAATTTTTTTTTTTTGAAATCTGATTCAAATCTTTGAAAGCAACAAGAAATCGACAAAGCTAAACATTACACTAAGGGAATACACTTATTTAAAACTCACTTGGGAGGGAGAGCCACTCGCCCACTTGAACTTTGAGCAATGTCCCGTTAGTTCTGCGTAGATCGGCTTCTTGTCTGCAGGAACGGGGAGAGAAGTTTGAAGAGGATCAGATGGCCGGATGCGTCGTCGGAAGCACAAGCGCGGTGCCAGACTTCTTCCTTGTTCGTCCGTGGGTTCTGAAGAGAACCAGGCGGACGATGAGTTTGTGTGCCGGTCGTCAACTTGAGAGCTTGATTGAAGCAGGAATCGTAAGCGCAACAATGGACCAACGTTGGAGGAGCAAAGACAACATCACTTAATCACAAGAAAGTTTAACTAATATGACTACTAACTAAAACACAACTAATGTTTTCAAACTTGCTTAATTGGTTGATTTCAAAAGGATCAAACTTTTACAAAGGAGGAGAGCTCTTCATATAGTGTTCAAGTTTACATTTAAATAATATGTTAACTCCTTGAATCTTGTGCACTTTAATGGAAAGTTAATTTGAGGCTTCTCGTAACCAATGTTGAGGAGACGGACTTGAGTTAATGCTTCTCGTATCAAGTGTTGAGGAGATAGCTTTGACACATATCCATTGAACCTAGTCCACTTTAATCAAGGTTCATCCAAAACTCTACATTTCTTGCGTCCAAGAGATAGACTTTATTTAATGAAGCTTAGGTTCCTTGAATGTAGTTGCTTGAGGATGAAATTGAAGACTTCTTGGGCTGATTTTGACTTTGGTCAAAAATAAAATAGAAATAGGCCCAATTAAGGCCTGATGAAGGCCCATTGGTTCTATTAAGGCCTCTTTAGTAGCTTATTTGAGCCCAATTATTTTATATAATCCCTTAAAACCCAAGATACCGATCGGGTGGCTTTCGAGCTCGATGAGACCTTCTTGGGACTCTATTTTGATCCCCATCAATTCTCCCGGGGTGAGAAAAATTATCCTCTGGAGAATGTTGTTGATGCTCGTGAAGCAAGTCGGGAAAGGTCTCTACTAATTCTTCTTTAGGTATCCAGGTGTCATCATGTGCATTTTTGCCTTTCCATCGGAGTAAGTAGCATTTTTTGGTACCCTGAGGAGATATTACAAGTTGTTCTTCGAGAATTTCTGCTACCACTTCTTGTGAACTTTCGATTGGGAAATGAACTGCTGGTGGTACTTCTTCTTGTAGGGGTTCATGATACGGCTGCAAGTCTTGAACGTTGAAAGTCTTGCTTA
>JANTFE010015783.1:53015-68071 GCA_027562315.1 Costus pulverulentus | reverse complement strand
CGCCAAGCACAACCTAGAAGTTCCCTTCCCTTCCATTTCGATCAAGGACATCTTGGAGATCCTTGCTAGCACAAGGAGCATCCAAGGAGCAAGTCATCACTCATTTTGCGTGCGACAACGTGGAGGAGACCTACCTTGTTCTCTCGCTTCCAAGTCGCCATCCTCTTCATGCCTATGGTATGATTTCTCATAGCCTTAAGTTGATCATATGGTTATCATATGCGATCCCCTAGAAACCCTCTTTCCGCCATGCTTGCTAGATGCGCATGTTTAGGGTTTCACCCCCCCCCCCCCCCCCCTTATTTTAGGGACCCTTCATCAAAGCATATCCCTAACCATATAGAATGGCCAATGACCTCAAGTCAAGGGATCAATGCATCTCCTATCACTTGTGAGGATAACTCATAACACCAAGTCATTGCCTCATAGCGGGTCGGTCCAGTATATCCCTAACCAGCCCATATACCAGTCTCATAAGTACCAGAGCTGTCCCATATCCACTCAAGTACATCAACTGGGGACAACTATTTGAGCACATATCCAATCTGTCTCCAAGGACATTATCATGTAAGTACATAATTGCAGATGTAGAAAAACATAGATAACAACAATACCATAATGATATATAAATATCAAAGTCAAGTAGTACAATAATGGACCAATACTAGGTCATAGGGCATATACACCAACAATCTCCCACTTGCACTAAGACCTAGAGGTTGAGGAATCTCAACCCCATATCTCTAGCGTGACAATCATGCTTCGGTTGCACCAAAGCCTTCGTCAATGGGTGATGACTCCAAATTTCATAACAAATTTACTGCTTATTTTATCATATTTTTGAGTCATATGCATACTCTTTTCCTTATTATATGCCTTTTTTATCATATACTTCGGAATCTACATCATCTTTGGTTTTTGATCAATTTCAGGCAAAAAGGCATCATTATCACCAGTTTTTAAGCAACCCCAATGCATGAATGAGTTCTAACCATCAAGAGGAGTCTACCCATCAAATTTCAAGTCAAAAGGGATCTTCTAGCAAATATATGGCACTACCATATGTTTGAGCAAAACTCTCACGGTACCATATTTCTACCAGATGTTTTGGGTGAAATATGGCACCGCCGCATAAAACTACATGGTATCATATTTTTCAGCAATTTCAACCCGAGAGTTCTAGCAAAAATATGGCACCACCATATTTTTGGACGAAACTCTCACGGTACCGTATCTTCCATCAATTTCAACCAGAAGGGTTTTGGGTAAAATACGGCACTGCCGTAAGAAAGTTCACGGTCCCATATTTTTAGATGACTTTTCTACAGTACTCCGGAAGCAAATACAGCAACATTGTGAGGACTTACACGATACTGTGATTTCTACCCAAAAAATCACGAAAGAAATATGACACTACCGTATTCAGCTTATGGTACCGTATTCTCAAACCCAGAATTCGGAGTCTTCCGCTGCAACATTAAAAACACGATTTCTGGAGATTTAGGGAACCAATTGAAGATTCCAAAAAGGGGAAGACTCAAGATAAGTAGGCGAAGATTTGTGAAGCAAAAGGAAGGATTTTTATTGAGGATCGAGAGCGAATTGGAGAGAAGAACGACCACACTAGGGTTCATCGGTTCTCAGCCTACAAACCACCTCTAGCCACAATTTTTGACAGAGAGCTTCGCCTGGTGAAGGAGAATACACAACTGAAGTTTCAGAGAGTTTGGAGTTTGATAGAGGGAGGAATCAACAAAACTGTGGGTGACGCCACTGTTCATCGCATTTTTTGTCTTATTACGATGCTGTAATTTCGATTACAACACTGTGTTCTATAATTTCTTCCCTCTCTTTGATTTCTTATCACACTGAAACATCTTTTACTATAATTCCTTCATCATGGTAGCTTAATCTTTCTTTGGGACATGGGAGTGTAATCTCTTTGTTTCTTAATAACTAGAAAACCTTTATTTTGTCAAACTGATTTTATTGTGATAATTTTTCTTTTTTTATTGATTGTTCTTTAATTCTCCTTTGCATCCTAATATCAACATGTTTTAGGATTTTGCAAAATAGACTAAGAAGTTGATTGTGAAATTCAGAACCCTAGGGATTATCGAGTTTGGAACTAACGTAAGAGATTAGGTTGTTCTTCGAATTCTAATTTTTAGAGAGTTTTAATGTCTTGTTGATTTTATGATTGTTTGGATTGAGTTAATATTTTAGACTTGATTAGAAATTGTAAGAGATTAAATTTCTGGTCGTTAGAGAACCTTGAGTAAAACTTGTGTTGAGACACTGATGCACGAGAGTGATCTTGAGTTTCCACTTGAGGTTATCAACTTAGAATTCGGATGCACGAGAGTGATCCTTGACTTCTTAGTTGATGGTTTACTTATTTTCAGCATTGAATAGATCTTGCACAAGAGTGAAGATCGGTTCTTTGTATGATTGTTTGTGCGAGAGCGAGACAATTTATTTATGAGGTAAACTATACCTTTATCATGATAAAATTGGATTGACAGACACTTATCTTAATCTAACCATTAGAAATTAAAGTTGATGAACCCCTAGTCCCGATTTCTTCTCTGATATTTTCTCCGTGTTCTTTTCGATAGTTTTATTCACTATTTTCCAATTGCCTAGCTAGCAAGAAATTGATTATTCAGTACTTGGCAACAAGGTCTCTGTGGTTCGATATATATTTTATTACTTCGAGTATCCGTGCACTTGCGGAATACAATAAGTTTTTTGCGCCATTGTCAGGGACCTTCGTTTTGTCAATATTGAAGATGTTGAGAGTATTTCTAGACTAGGTTTTTTGTTTTTTGTATTTGTTCACAGTTTTAGGTATTTTTGTTTTCTTGTTTTTGATGTTTAGATTTATTCTGTTTTTCCTTATTATTCTGCATATTTTGAACTTTTTAATCTGTTTACTTGTGTATGCGCAGAAATTTAAGATCAGGACCTCTAGTTCCTCTAGACCCTGAAATTAACAAAACTCTCAGATTGAGCAGGAAGCTTAGATTTGCAGAGGTACAAGAAGAAGAAGTGATCATGGCCGAGATAAGATATTTGAGCGACTATGCCTCCCCTAATTTACAGGGAATTCACTCTAGTGTCACTAGGCCGGCCATTGATGCGAACAATTTCGAGATCAAACCAGCATTCCTATCTATGCTTCAACAAAATCAGTTTGGAGGATTGATGGGGGTGGAGACCACAAGCCTCGAAGGTACAAGTGGAGCCTATGACTACCCTAGACGAAGGCCTGGAAGCTTCACGCCTTGAAATTAACAAAACTCTCAGATTGCGCAAGAAGCTTAGATTTGTAGAGGTACAAGAAGAAGACGTGATCATGGCTGAGAGAAGATCTTTGCGCGACTTTGCCACCCCTAATTCACAGGGAATTCACTCTAGTGTCACCAGGCCGGCCATTGATGCGAACAATTTCGAGATGAAACCAGTGTTCCTATCTATGCTTCAACAAAATCAGTTTGGAGGATTGATGGGGGTAGAGACCACAAGCCTCGAAGTGGAACCTATGACTACCCTAGACGAAGGCCTGGAAGCTTCACGAATAAGCTAGCATGCTCACTCATAAAGCTAGCTCAAAATAATGGAAAGAATTATTTCAACCCATTTAAGTGTGGCTCAAGACATTCAGGCCCATGAAGCTATCACATATTCTCAAGCCCAATTACAAAAGAGTAAGCTGCTGCAAACACATTCCACAAACACTCACGCAAGAAGGAAACAAACATTGCGATAATGTTTAACCAACTGCTAGCCAAGAGGATTCCATCCAACGCGTGTCAACATTCATCTTCATGGCTGAAAAAAATGGAAACTCCAACATCTCTTTGCAACTATCATCGCTCAAAGCTCCTCAACGTCTCCTTGCTATTCAGGAATGGAAACAACAACGTTCGGCAATGTCTCTAAATTTCTCTCGCTATATGTATGGCACGCATCATTGTAATCAAAGAGTGAATTTGATGAATGAAATAGTTTTTTCTTCCAATGGAATCGGATGTTTCCCATCCTCTTCCCCTCTGAGGTGCTTGTGTAACCTAGCTTTCCCTTCTTCCTCCTTCCTTAACCTTTCCTTCCTCCTGCAATCAAACCAGCAGGTAACGAGTCCTCCCAAGATTTCTCAATCTTTGTGAGCACGCCGCCGATGATCCGCAGGTTTGATCCTCACAGGATTTCGAACATCACTCCTCCTCTCCAAGATGAAGCCACAGTCACCGGCATCTGCCCATCCACCTCTCCGATCGCCGAAATCAGAAGAATCACCGTCACGCCCAGCTTCCGCCAACACGTCCTCTGCTTCGCCTACAATTTCACCCAGAATTCTAAAACCTCTTGCACTTCCCGCCGGTGATCCAGCCGTCGGATCCCCACAGAACTTCTGTCACCACGTCGCCTTTCCTGGACGAGTCTTTAGCCGCTGGCATCCGCCAATCCTCCCGTCCGATCACCAGAATCGAACGTCCGTTCGAATCCCCCTATTCTCGCCAGCCTACCGCCCTAGTTCCGCCTTTCTTCGTCGATCTCCTACTTCCAGCCATCTTTCACTTCCAAACTCCCGCCAGCTCTTCTCCGTCATCATAACGACCTACAGTCATAACAGGTCTGGCGATCGTGCACCACCGGACGACTGCCGACAAACCCTACTCATCCGCGTGACTTCCCCTGTTTACTAGTTTTCCTATTTTAAGCTTCTGTTTGCTGTTAATTCTAATCTGACTTGGTATTTCTTGCAGATATCTTAAGCAGTCGGCACAACCAAAACCGTGAACTTTGATGCCCATACAAAGAACTCATCTTGCTCTACTAGTTGGATGAGTTGATCGAACAGAAGCCACAATGGATCAACCTGAAAACAATAACAACTTTTCATATCTGATTTACTCCTGCACTTGTTTAAGAAAACTAATCTGATTAGCCTTTCTTATGTAGGTACCTTAAGCAAATGGTGAAACGAAGATCTCAAACTTTGGTCAGATAATGAAGCACACATCTTGTTCTTTCATTTGGACTAGTTGATACAAGCGCAGCTCCAACGGTTCAATCTAGAAGGCATTGCAAAATTTGCAATTTGAAACATTTCTATGCTATGTTAATTTACCAATTTGAATAGCTATATTGCTATAATTATTATAAATGCCTGACAGCTCTTCACGCTATTATTCTTACATGATTCAAAAGAACTAATCTTGTTCTACATCTTGGTTTAATTGGTTCTTATTTTGGATTTATGGATTTTCCTACAAGGCATAGCAACTTATCGTAATTGATCAATTTTCTTGCCTGGATTTCTGGCTGTTATGAATATTGATCTTTATATGATTTTCTGGTTTGCACAACACGTGTCTCCACCCCACATCAAGGATCTCCACTTGAGGATCCTAATATTCATCTTTCTCTTTTTCATGAATTGTGTGATACAATTAAAATTAATGGAGTTTCTGATGATGCACTAAAATTGCGATTATTTCCTTTTTCTCTCAGGAACCGAGCACGTGATTGGCTACACTCTCAATCTTCTGGAACGTTCACAACTTGGGAGCAGCTGTCTAATGCTTTTCTGATGAAATACTTCCCTCCCAGTAAGACGATTCATTTAAGAAACCAGATCACGGGATTTGCTCAAAAGGAAGGAGAATCTCTTAGTGAAGCATGGGAGCACTACAATGAATTGCAAAGGAAGTGTCCACACCATGGCTTGGAGAGATGGGTTTTAATCGGAACATTTTATTATGCTTTAGTCAATAATACACACCTCATGGTTGATGCTACTGCAGGAGGAGCTTTCATGAGCAAGATAGTGGAGGAAGCCTATCAACTAATTGAAGAGATGGCTTTGAACAATGATCAAAATTCCAGAGAAAGAGGAGTGATATATCGACCTCCTCATGGTAAGAATGATCGTAATGATTTTTGCACTATAGCTGAGAAAGTTGAATCTTTGTGCAATCGTTTTTATACGTTTAAAATGCAAACTCATGCTGTTTCTTCTTCTATTACTTGTGATATTTGTGGGAATAATGAGCATAATGCTGAAGAATGCAAAATAATTGTCGATAGGGTTGAGGAACAAGTTAATGCTTTGGGGGGTTACAATCAAAGTAGATCTAATGACCCCTACTCTAATACCTACAACCCTGGATGGAGGAACCACCCTAATTTGTCCTAGAAAAGCAATAATTATGCTAGTGAGAAGAATGAACATAGGGGGTTCCAACAAAGAACACAAGATCACAGTCAACCCCAGAAACCCAGTTTAGAAGAAATTTTTACTCAATTTATGGGGTTCTAGAAAGAACAGAATGATGACATGAATGAGAGTCTGAAACAGATCAATTCTAATGTGAATGAGAGTTTGAAACTGATCAATTCTAGGATAGATGGTATTGTTGCTCACAATAAAATTTTAGAGACTCAGATAGCACAGCAGGCTAGCACCTCATACAGACCCCTAGGAAGGTTACCTGCCAAACCTGAACCAAGCCCTAGGGAGCAATGTAATGCTGCCATAACTAGAAGTGGAAAACAATTGGATGATCCAAGGGGATCTCTAGATCATGATAAGGTAGAGCCCAGCATTAAGACTAGCAGTGAACCTGTGCTGGAATCACCACCTGCACAAGAGCAGTCCCAAACTAGTTTGTCACCTCACAAGGGTGATGAACCTAAAGGTGATTTGCCATGTAAGGTTGATGATTCTAAACCTAGTTCATCACCACCCAATAGGCCACCTATTCCCTTTCCCCAGAGGATTGTTCAAGCAAAACTAGGTAAATAGTTTGGGCAATTTTTGGATGTTCTTAAAAGGCTTTACATTAACATACCTTTTACTGAAGCTTTATCTCAAATCTCATCTTATGCAAAATTTTTCAGAGAAATTTTGTCTAACAAGAGAAAGATTGAGGATTATGGTACCGTGGCACTTACGAAGGGATGTAGTGCTCTTATTCAGAATAAGTTGCCACCTAAACTAAAGGATCCAGGTAGTTTCTCTGTACCGTGTTCCATTGGAGATATGACTTTTGACAGAGCCTTATGTGATCTCGGTGCAAGTGTTAGTCTAATACCTTATTCTCTTTACAAGAAATTGGATATTGGATAGCTCAAACCAACCTCAATTTCTTTGCAACTTGCTGATTCATCAGTTAAATATCCGGTTGGTATATTAGAGAATGTTCATGTACAAATTGGTAAATTTTTCATACCCGCAGACTTTGTAGTTCTAGAGATGGAAGAAAATTCTAAAAATCTAATTATTCTTGGTAGGCCTTTCTTAGCTACATCCGGTGCATTAATTGGTGTTAGAAAAGGAAAATTGACTTTCGATATTTGTGGTGATAAAATTGAATTTGATTTAGTTGATTCTTTAAAAAAGGCATCACACTCAGGGACATGCTGTAGCATAGAAATAATTGATGATGAGGTTGTTTGTGACATGCATAGTTTATTTGATGAATCTTCTAATTTTGAAACTGATACATCTTCTGAGTGTGCTAATAAAGAATTTCCGGAAAGAGCAGCGAAGAAGAAGAGGAAGAGACAAAAGAGGAAAGGAAATTCAAAATTGCTTGAGAAAGGAAAAAGGCTCATAAGTAAATTTGGACACTGTTTTAGGTCTGAGCCTTATGTTCTTGAGAGTCCTGAACGAGACATAGAGAAATCAGGATGGCGACCAGAGACACAATTGTGATCAAATCCGAGTGTTGAACGGTCAAGCTAATGACCAAAAATTAGCGCTTCTTGGGAGGCAACCCAAACATTCTTTTGTTTTTGTTTTCTTTTTGTTCTTGTTTTTTACTTTTATCTTAGTTAATTGCTTACTAACTTTTTACATTTTCTCTTTTCTTTGTGTAGGTGGATCCATGCTAAATTTCTGAGTTAAACACAAGGTGGCACAGGAGGGACCAGCAGAGGGCGATGTTGAGGCTACAGTTTCTGATCATTAGTAGGCTTTGTAAGTATCCCCTTCCCTACCTTTCTTTATTTGTGCTTTATTTGATATATGATAGTTTTATTCTCTTGTAAGGAAGGATGATGTTGTCATGCTTCTTGTGTCTGCATGCTACGGATCCTCGCCATTTGATTTTATTGATAGATATTTTGATATCGTAGTATTTGAAAATGTGATGCTATTATTGCGAGGCTTTGTGAATTGTTGCATGTGTTAATTGATTTGAGGCATCTTGATTTGAATCATGATATACTTGATATTATGATGATGTGTAGTAGGGATTTTTGAAAAATACAATAGATACCATGCCAAAATTTTTAATGAATTATCATACATATCAATTTCTAAAAATTGGAAATAGATTTCATATGTTGAATTTATTTCTCTAATATTATCTATTTGTTTTCAAATTTTTCATTAATTGATACATGAAATTCTAGGTAAATGCATTGTTTAGTGAATACAATCTTTAAGTGAAATAATTCCTTTGAATAAAATGAGCATATTTGAACATTTTATTGAGTTTATATCAATTGATTAATCTAGTTGATCTTTATAATCTTTTATGTTGTTTGTTGGGAAAAAGAAATCCAAATCCATGAGAGAGAATAACTCCTCTTCTTGGCATTGTGTTTACAATGGTACCTAAGACAAGAGTTGAAGTTTCAATGAAAAAGTGTGTATCTATGTGAGTGCATGCCAAGAGACAGTTCCTTTGACATTGACTCCTCTGTCTCAAGAATATTCTTTCTACTTATGAGTCATGAGTTCTATTATGTGTGGTTATGTGACCAACATACTATAAATCCGTCACCAGAAAAGGGGTGGTAATCGATCTAGAGAATATCAAGGACAACAAAAGAGAGAGAGAGAGAGAGAGAGAGAGAGAGAGAGAGAGAGAGAGAGAGAGAGAGAGAGAGAGAGAGAGAGAAATTTGAGAGGAAAAAGATTTGGATATCCTATTCCTGTAAACAAAAACATATTAGATGAAAATCTTAAAATCAAGATTAATTCATGAGATTGAAATTCTATTACTATGCATATTGCAAAATTTTATTTGATTGAGTTTGGAGTCTTAATGATTAATTTCATATGATGATGTATTTACTTGGAAATTTTGCGTGGGATTAATGAAATTTTCTATAAATGATTATATTTTAGAAATTTATTCGTCATGTGAAAATTTATTTGTCTATACTTGGTATTGATTTCTTTATTTGCTTGAGGACAAGCAAAGTTTGATCTTTATGTATTTGATGACTCCAAATTTCTTAACAAATTTACTGCTTATTTTATCATATTTTTTAGTCATATGCATACTTTTTTGCTTATTATATGCCTTTTTTATCATATACTTCGGAATCTACACCATCTTTGGTTTTTGATCAATTTCAGGCAAAAAGGCATCATTATCACCGGTTTTCAAGCAACCCCAATGCATGAATGAGTTATAACCAACAAGAGGAGTCTACCCATCAAATTTCAAGTCAAAGGGGATTGTCTAGCAAAAATACGGCACTACCGTATTTTTGAGCAAAACTCTCACGGTACCGTATTTCTCAGCAGATGTTTTGGGTGAAATACGGCACTGCCGTATAAAACTATACGGTACCGTATTTTTCAGCAATTTCAACCCGAGAGTTATAGCAAAAATACGGCACTATCATATTTTTGGACGAAACTCTCACGGTACCGTATCTTCCATCAATTTCAACCAGAAGGGTTTTGGGTAAAATACGGCACTGCGATAAGAAAGTTCACAGTGTCGTAGTTTTAGATGACTTTTCTGCAGTACTCCGGAAGCAAATACAGCAGCACCGTGAGGACTTACACGGTACCGTATTTTCTACCCAAAAACTCACAGAAGGAAATACGGCACTACTGTATTCACCATACGGTACCATATTCTTAAACCTAGAATTCTGAATTTTTCGCCGCAACATTAAAAATAGGATTTCTGGAGATTTACCAGACCAATTGAAGATCCGAAAAAAGGGAATACTCAGGATAAGTAGGCGAAGATGTGCAAAGCAAAAGGAATAATTTTTATCGAGGATCGAGAGCGAATTGGATAGAAGAACGGCCGCGCTAAGGTTCATCGGTTCACAGCCTACATACCACCTTTGGCTACGATTTTTGACAGAGAGCTTCACCTGGTGAAGAAGAATACGCAGCTGAAGCTTCAGAGCGTTTGGAGTCTGATCGAGGGAGGAATCAATAAAACAGTGGGTGACGACACTATTCATCATGTTTTCTAGCCTATTACGGTGCTGTAATTTTGATTACAGCACTGTGTTCTGTAATTTCTTCCCTCTCTTCGATTTCTTATCACATTAAAACATGTTATACTGTAATTCCTTCATCATGGTAGCTTAATCTTTCTTTGGGACATGGGGGTGTAATCTCTTTGTTTCTTAATGACTAGAAAACCTTAATTTTGTCAAACTGATTTTATTGTGATAATTTTACCTTGGTGATTAATTGTTCTTTAATTCTCCTTTGCATCTTAATATCAACATGTTTTAGGATTTTGCAAAATAGACTGGGAAGTTGATTGTGAAATTCGGAACCCTAGGAATTATCGAGTTTGGAACTAACGTAAGAGATTAGGTTGTTCTTCGAATTCTAATTTTTAGAGAGTTTTAATGTCTTGTTGATTTTATGATTCTTTGGATTGAGTTAATATTTTAGACTTGATTAGAAATTGTAAGCGATTAAATTTCTGGTCATCAGAGAACCTTGAGTAAAACTTGTGTTGAGGCTCTGATGCATGAGAGTGATCTTGAGTTTCCACTTGACGTTATCAACTTAGAATTCGGATGCACGAGAGTGATCCTTGAGTTCTTAGTTGATGGTTTACTTATTTTCAGCACTGAATAGATCTTGCACGAGAGTGAAGATCGATTCTTTGTACGATTGTTTGCGAGAGAGCGAGACAATTTATTTATGAGGTAAACTATACCTTTATCATGATAAAATTGGATTGACAGACACTTATCTTAATCTAGCGATTAAAAATTAAAGTAGATGAACCCCTAGTCTCGATTTCTTCTCTGATATTTTCTCCGTGTTCTTTTCGATATTTTAATTCACTATTTTCCGATTGCCTAGCTAGCAAGAAATCGATTATTCAGTACTTGGCAACAAGGTCTTTGTGGTTCGATGTCTATTTTATTACTTCGAGTATCCGTGCACTTGTGGAATACAACAATGGGTCTGCCGGATTGTTCTCTGTGTCAACTATGCTAATCTTGACATCACCTCTGTCAATGATCTCTCTGATCAGGTGAAATCTCCTAAGTATGTGTTTGGATCTTTGATGAGACCGTAGTTCCTTAGCTTGTGTAATTGCTCTATTGTTGTCACAGTAGAGCTCAATGGGATCCATTGCACTTGGAACCACCTAAAGTTCATAAATGAACTTCCTGATCCAAACGGCTTCTTTGGCTGCCTCAGAAGCGGCCACATACTCAGCCTCGGTTATAGAATCAGCTATGGTCGATTGCTTAAAGCTCTTCCAGCATACAGCGCCTCCATTCATTTTGAGCACATAGCCGGCCTGCGATCTGAAGTCATCAGGGTCAGACTGGAATGACGCATCAGTGTAGCCCTGCATACTGAGGTCTTCCTGTCCCCCATAGACCAAGAACAGATCCTTAGTTCTTCTAAAATACTTAATGATGTTCTTTACAGCCACCTAGTGCTACAGACCTCGATTGGATTGGTATCGGCTGGTTATGCTCACAGCATAAGCCACATCTAGTCTAGTACACAACATTGCATACATAATCGATCCCACTGCCGAAGCATAGGGCACTCGACTCATGTCATCCCTCTCAGCCTATGTGGTGGGATACTGATGTGATCCGAAAGGACACACTTTTAAATACAAGCAAGTAGACTTGTTTCAGGGGTCGCTGCTAAAGGTATTGGTGTACTGGGACAGTCACTCCCTGACCCGGCTCCAAAAACTTGTTGTGCCTAAACTTGTAGTGTCTGCAAGTGCACGGATACTCGAAGTAATAAAGAAAAGCATCGATCCCACAGAGACCTTATTGTTAAGTACCAAATAATTATATTCTCACTAGCTAAGCAAATCGATTATGATGCAAATAGAATAATAGAAATAACACGAAAGATAATCAGAGAGATAAATTAGGACTAGGGTTTAATCCACCTTGATTTCAATGACTAGATATGAATAAAAGGTCGTCAGTCAAATCTTGTTATGATAAAGCCTTAATTTACTTCATAAAGAGATTGTCTCACTTTCGTGTAAACAATCATGTAGGGACCAATCCTCACTTTCACGCGAGATTTATCCCAGGCTAATGATAATAAATCATCAATCAAAGAACTCAAATATCACTTTGGTGCATCCGAATTCTAAGTTGATTGTCTCAAGCGGAATCTCAAGGATCACTTTCGTGCATCCGAGACTCAACACAAGTTCTACCTATGGTTCTCCAACATTCCGATCCTCACTTTCGTCCAAGATCTCCACGTTTGGCACACTAACTTAATCCTAAGTTCATAATTATCAACATGGCAATTACGTCACTAAAATAAAGAAATAAGAACTTTAACCTAATTTCTTACGGTGAGTACCTATTTATCAATTTTAGTGTTCCAATTCTCAAGCAAGTCACCTTTCGGTCCTGATTGCGAGAACTGTAAACATGATGAGAAGAAGTAAATTAAGGATAATTTTAGAACAATAATCACATAGGTAAAATTATCATGGCAAAATCATCTTGACGAAATAAAAAGTATCTAATCATTAAAAATCAAAGGGATTACACCCCATGTCCCAAAATATGTTTAAGCTTGCATGGAAAAGAAAATACAATAATTCATAGTTCAGAACGATCAGAAATCGAAAGAAAAAAAGATTTTAGGAAAATACACCACGGCTATAATACAAATTATAGCCGTATGTTGTGAATAGTGGCATCACAACTTCTTTCCTTGATTCCTCCTCTGTCCAATCTCCTCTTGCTCTAAAACATTTGTGGTGTCCTCTTCTCTACCAGGCGAATCTTCTGAGTTAAAATCACAGCCTGAGGTGGTCTCTATGACTCTCGGCACGTGGACAAACCCTTGATGCCTCTCTATCGATTTCTCCCTCGATACTGGATAAAAATTGGCACTTTCTCTTCGTGTGTCTTCTCCTCTTAAAGGCGAATCGGCAGCAACTTTCAGATTTTAATTTGGAGGTCTGGATCAAAAGTTATGATCCGTGCAATTGTCAACCCCAAAAACTCGCGCATCCATGTATAAAATACGGTACCGTATTGTAAAATATAGTAGTGCCGTATTTTCTTTGCAGTTTTCTGGTCAAAAATTGTCCAAAATATAGTACAATAAAATATCTTATGGCCGTGCCATAATTTTAGCAATTTATTCTGTTCTGAATGCGCTCCAAACTACGGTAGTGTAATATTTCACGGCAGTGTCGTAATTTCGGGAAAATTCTCTAGTCTCAAGTTGTCTTCGAAATACAGCACCATAAAATGCTTCACGGTACCGCTGTAAAATCGGCTGAACTCTTTGATCGAAAATGTCTGGAAAATATGGCAGTGTAATTCTTTACGGCAGTACCGTAAATTCACAGAAAGTCTCTGATATGAAATCTACCAAATTACGGCAGGTGCTCTGATATTACGGTATCGTACTGAAATACGGTACCGTGATATAAAATATGGCACTACCGTATTTTGGTCAGTTGCTTCGATTTGCATGAAATTTGTCGGGTGATCTCCTCTTGATGATGGTAACTCTTCTATGTTTTCGATTTTGATTGAAAACACCCCAAGATAGTGTCTTTTTACCTGAAAATCATGAAAAACCAAAATGGAATTAGATTTTGCAATATTTGATAATTTTGGCATAAAAATAAGCAAAAGATCTTCAATTGAGCATGTAAAGATATATAAAATAATACAAAATATACTATATATTTTGGTGTCATCAAAAACATAAGGTTCAAACTTTGCTTGTCCTCAAGCAAAAACCAAAAATTGATTAAAAGAACAACCTTTTCATTCTCAATAAATTTCTAAAATACAATCATCAATGAAAAATTCCATCAATTGTTTCACAAAACTTCTAATAAACATATCATTCTTAGAATTCAATCATCTAGATCCACAACTCAATTAAATAAAACTTTGCAACTTGTATAATAAATTGAATTTTTAATCTCATGATTTCACCAGGTTTCAGTTCAAATCTACATGCTTTTGTTTACAGGAATTATGTTTCCAAGATCTTTTTCCACGCATATTTTTTTTTTTTTATGCATTTTGTTTGTTTTTGTAAAGATGGCATGTATCCACTTAGATACACACTTTTTATTTTTTGACTTCAACTATTATCTTCGGTACCACTATCAATTTTGCATAGTGCCAAGTAGAGGAGTCTTATTCTTTTTATCTCTCAATATTTTTCATGCATAGACTTCAACCCATGTCTTAGGTACCACTATCAATTTTACATAGTGCCAAGTAGGGGAGTCTTTCACTATTTTTATGGATCTTGGATTCATATTTCCCAACAAATAGCAAAATAGACTAAACATCTACTAGGTTAATCAATTGATCTCAATTCTCAAATCATACTCATATACTCATTTTATTTATAGGTATAGGTTCACCTTAGATCTTATTCCTCAAATAATACATCTACCCAAAATTTCCGGCATCAACCAATGTTAAATTTCAGAGATCGATATACATTGAAGAAATAAATCTAACATGATAGGGTTTTTCTCTAATCAAGAATTTGAATCCATTCATCATCAATCAATCAAGTCATCAACAATATAAAACAAGAATATACTCATCATCATCACAAAATATCATCGTAAACACTAAATATATCATCATGTATACTACAACCATATCAAAGATAGCTCATCAGAATACTGAAATATCATAATACAACCCCATCGAAAAGAAAGATGAGCATGTGAAACAGAATAGCAGTGTCGGTGGTCATAGAGGTGTAGAAGCATCAAACTCAAACAATAATGTTCAAAAGTGTAAAATGATAGATTCAAGAGACCATATCG
>JANTFE010015783.1:19678-30865 GCA_027562315.1 Costus pulverulentus | reverse complement strand
CCCTCTTCCTTGGATGGAATACTTGCCTCTAAGGCAAGTCTTGGGGCTGATATGGCTTGAGAACTTTTATGGGAAGTTCCTAGGCGCATATGGATATAGGGAAGAAGTTTATGGTAATGTCTTGGAGACTTACCTTACCTCAAACCCTAATTTCTCCCAAGACACCACCATAGCAGAATTCCTCTTGCATGTTGCGCCTAGCCTCTTCTCCTTTGATGGTAAGAATGCATTTATGGCATGTCTTGGGCTGATATAGCTATTGGGCAAATAAGGATAGGTTGAATGAGGTTTATGGCAAAGTCTTGGAGACTTTCCTTACCACAAACCTCTCTCATCCTAGCCGCCCACTTGGCATGATCCTAGCCATTGCCCTAGCCGCCCCTTGTCCTATTAATAGGACCCTTGCCGCCCCCTCTAGGTGGTTGTTGGTTGTTGATCGAGTGGACAATCCTTGGAGGCGTGAAGGCATAGAGGGGCGACAACTTGAGAGCTTGGAGCTCTCCTTCTTCCATCAAAGGCGCAAGCAAGTTCTTCTTCTTCTTCTTCTCATCTTCTCTGGCGCAAGGATTCTTTGTGCTTGGTGGCATCTTCTTGCCACAAGCCCTCATCGTACCTTGGCCATAGGCGCACCTTGGAGGTGGCGCAAGCAAAGAAGAATAAGGAAGTACTTGGCGCATCATCTTCCTCCTCATCTCTTCTTGGCGCTTCTACCTTGGAGGTGGCGCAAGATTTGAAGAGAATGACAAAGGCTTGATTCTCTTCCCGAGGCTAGCACCAAGCGTGGAAGGGAGCAACGATCAAGGAGTCAACGCGTGGATACTTGTAGAGGACGAGCACTTGAGCATCTTCAACTTGGCACCTTCGACGTCTAGACAAGCAAAAGAGGTACATCTCTAACACATCCTTGTGTCTTCTCCCTCGCATGGATCCTTGGGAAAGGAATGAGTTTCGGGTGTAATGCTACTTCCGCTGCGTCCTGGGACTGCAAATATTTTAAATTACACCCGGCATTCCCTAACAGCCCGCATCACTGTGAGATCCTATCCCAATTCACTCCTCCTGAAACACCCCAATGGAATGGTGTGTTTGAAAAGAGAAATCAAACTTTGTTGGACATGGTTTGATCTATGATGAGTCATGCAACTCTACCTCCCTTATTCTGAGGTTTTGCACTTGAGATAGCTTCTCTTATACTGAAAAATGTTCCATCTAAGAGTGTCTCAAAGACTCCATACGAGGTATGGAGTGGGAGACGCCCTAACCTCTCTTTTATCAGGATCTAGGGATGTGAGGCTTATATCAAGCATCAGGATTCTAGTAAGCTAGAACCTAGATATGATAAATGTATCTTTGTGGGGTATCCTAAGGAAACTAAGGGATACTACTTCTATGTTCCCATCGAGAACAAAGTTTTTGTTGCTCGGGGTGCTGTATTTCTAAATAAAGAATTTCTCATGAAAGAAGTCACTGGGAGGAAGTTTGACTTGGACAAGGTCCAAGTGCAACTAGAAGACAAGGAGATGGAACCTGAGCTGCCTGCACAGGTTGCTAGGCAGCCTGAGGCTCAGACACAGGTCCCAGATAGGTCTGGGAGGATTCGTCATGCACCTGAGATGTATGGGTCACTGCCGACCCAACATGACGAGATGTTCATCATTGAGGATGAGCCCATGACCTATGATGAGGCAGTCAGTGGACCGGACTCCGAGAGATGGCTTGAAGCCATGTGATCCGAGATGAATTCAATGTCAGCCAACCAAGTATGGGATTTGGTTGAACTACCTAAAGGGGTAAAACCCATAGGGTGTAAATGGGTCTTCAAGAGGAAGACCGATATGAATGGCAACATAGTTACCTATAAGGGTAGACTAGTGGCTAAAAGATTCAGACAAGTCCAAGGGGTGGACTATGATGAAACCTTTTCGCTAGTTGCCATGATCAAATCCATTCGGATTCTGCTTGCTATAGCTGCATATCATGACTATGATATATGACAGATGGAAGTTAAGACAACATTCCTTAATGGGAAGCTAACATAGGATGTGTATATGACACAACCTAATGGCTTCATCCATCATGCAGAAGCCAACAAGGTCTGCAGGCTAAAGAAATCCATTTATAGATTAAAGTAAGCATCTCGAAGTTGGAATCTTTGGTTTGATGAAGCTATGAGAGATTATGGCTTTATTAAAAGTGAAGATGACGCCTGTGTATACAGAAACTTTAGTGGGAGCTTGGTGACTTTTCTGGTCTTTCAGATAGACTAAAGATGGAGAGTATGATGCTTGCTTAATCATGTAAAATATATGAGGGAAGAATGCTAATCAGATTACTGTATGATAGAACAATAGAAATTTATCAGTTAGGGAAATTTGCAGGGTTGCGCACGATGTTCTGGTGGTTCTCAAATGAAGCAAAGTATTCCCGGGTGTAGACCAAAATGTGTTCTTCCAAGTCATGCAAAGCATCAGGGATTCAGCAGCTTGAACTCTTTAATTGCCTGCATTAAAATAGC
This sequence comes from Costus pulverulentus, assembly GCA_027562315.1. Lineage (NCBI taxonomy): Eukaryota > Viridiplantae > Streptophyta > Magnoliopsida > Zingiberales > Costaceae > Costus > Costus pulverulentus. The sequence goes on along the minus strand of JANTFE010015783.1, from coordinate 28,350 downwards.
TAATCAAATTAAAGCTAAGCACAAAACATGAACAGTGACAGAACTCATGGAAGCAACGGGGGAGTCAGGGCGTGAGCTGGTCGATGTTTGGGGCTGTACAGGCGTGGGGAAAGGGTGGCCAAGGCTACAGGGACGTATTCCGGCGTGACAGTCGGCCGGTGGTGGAGCCTGGATGCTAGAAGGCGAGCGGCGAAAGCGCAGCCCTATTTCTGGCGGAAACATGGGATGAATGTGCATCGTTACATGGGATGCCAGCGATCACCGGACACAGCGCGAAGTCACGATGTGCTACAACTGGAGGCTCTTCAGGTAAGGACAGAGTCGTGGCCGGAGTTTGAGGGCCGATGATGGCCGGTTAGGAGAGGACGACGCCGAATAATGGAGATGGGGCGGAAGTAGGGCGTGATCTGAGGCGTCACCATAAATCTTCCCGATTCCGGCGATCTACCTGTTGGGTGGGGAGATCCTGCCGGTTGTGGGTTCATCCAGAAGAGGAGAAGATGTGGCTAAGATTTGAGGATGATCCGTCGGTCGGATCATCGCTGGCGGCGAGGCGAACGGAGAGTCCAAAGCTGAACTCGGTTGGAAGCTGGGTGTGGAATGCGACAGCGGTGGAAGGTTTTTTAAGCGTGGAAGAGGTGGAAGATGGATGTCATAGCGATGAGAAGGACGCAACATGGCAGAGCTTCCAAGTCCATAGAAGATTAGAGGAGAAGATAGTGAAGAAGTTCCAAATCCGTGGAACGTTCAACTACCAAAGGAGGAAGGGAAGAATCCAATAAAACCAAACGAAAATAATTTCGATTTCAATTTTAAATCTTGTCTAAAACTTGCAAATACATTGGGGAGATTACATTTTATAAAAGGAGATAGGAATTTGTAGCCGTTGTTGTTATCTCCTTCCACAAGCAAGCTGCAACGGTAACTTCTATTTTGGTGGGTGCTCCTTGCCTCCTATCTTCAAGCAAGTCAACATTTCTCTATTGGGAGCTGATTTTCAATGTTTCTTCTTCAAGCAACAGCATGCTATCCTTCGTCACCACGTAATTTGCAACGGGCATCTTTCATTTGAGGCAATGACAAACCGACTGTATTCATACGTGGGCTGACAAATTTGGGGTTATTTTTTTTGTGGGCTGGCTGATCGTATGGCTGATATCTGCCCTTGCTTTGTTCCTTTGTTTGAACTTGAAATTGGGCTTCAAGATTTGATCATCATATTCATCCAAATGATGAGACCTCATATTGATTATACAAACAAAACAATAAGGATTAGTGCCTCATTAAAATTAGCATTCAATCTAATCAAAATTTAGACATATACTTTGACGAAGTCTATGTTCAATCAGAGTTTACAATAATTATACAAAATTTGACAAAGTCAAAATTAAGTCAAATATTAAGTCAAAATTGCTCTTGCTTCACTGGTTAGGCACGAGGTGCTAACGCAGACATATGGGTATATCAGTGGTGGATATACTGGACCAACCCATTGTGAGAAAATGACTTGATGTTATAAGTTATCCTCACAAGTGAGAGGAGATGTATTGATCCCTTGACTTGAGGTCATTGACCATTCTATATGGTTAGGGACATGCTTTGATAGAACCTAACATCTTGCCGTAATTGGGAGGTAATAACAGTTGTCATTGAGTATGTCACGACCCATATAAGAAGGTCAATGGACAGATAGAGGATTTGCCCCTTCTTGAAGGAAGCTTGATATCCACAAGGCCCTCTAATGGTTCTATGACTGAAAGTGTATGGCTATACCCAGATGAGAACCTGATTTAGTCATGACCATGTGATTGGGTGAAAACAAGTGATGACAAACTTGTCCAATTGGATATCAGTTCGGCAAAGAGACAGTAATGCATCTGTACCTAATTGCGATGATGGGGATCTCGATGTCGATATCCATTCCGATGACTTGGGTAGTAGCGACTACCAAATTACGGCAGGTGATCCGATATTACAGTATCGTACGGAAATACGGTACCGTAATATAAAATACGGCACTACCGTATTTTGGTTAGTTGCTTCGATTTGCATGAAATTTGTCGGGTGATCTCCTCTTGATGATGGTAACTCTTCTATGTTTTCAATTTTGCTTGAAAACACCTCAAAATAGTGCCTTTTTACTTGAAAATCATGAAAAACCAAAATAGAAGTAGATTTTGCAATATTTGATAATTTTGGCACAAAAATTAGAAAAAGATCTTCAATTGAGCATGAAAAGATATATAAAATGATACAAATTATACTATATATTTTGGTGTCATCAGATACTGGCTCTTTGAGAGAGTAAGACCATGCCTTACTGGAAGGTATCCTTTTTTAGATTGCTCCAAGTTGAACCTCTCCAATACCTTTTCAATGTAGGTACTCTGACTAAGGGCTAGGAGCCTCTTGGATCTATCCCGGTAGATCCTCACGCCTAGGATATAGGCGGCCTCCATAAGTCCTTCATCTCAAAACACTTTCCTAACCATGTCTTCATAGCTTGAAGACTAGGGATGTCATTCCCGAGGAGCAGTATGTCATCGACATATAAGACCATAAAAGTTACCAAGCTCCCACTAAATTTTTTGTATACACAGACGTCATCTTTGCTTTTGATAAAGCCATAATCTCTCACAGCTTCATCAAACCGAAGATTCCAACTTTGAGATGTTTGCTTTAATCCATAAATGGATTTATTTAGCCTACAGACCTTACTGGCATCTGCAGGATGGATGAAGCCATCAAGTTGTGTCATGTACACATCCTCAGTTAGCTTCCCATTAAGGAACGTTGTCTTCATATCCATCTGTCATATCTCATAGTCATGATGTGCAGCTTTAGCAAGCAGAATCCGAATGGATTTGATCATGACAACTGGCAAGAAGGCTTCATCATAGTCCACCCCATGGACTTGTTTGAATCCCTTAGTCACTAGTCTACCTTTATAGGTAACTATGTTTCCATCCTTGTCTGTATTCCTCTTGAAGACCCATTTACACCCTATGACTTTTATCCCATCAAGCAGATCAACCAAATCCTATACATGGTTAGCTGACATGGAATCCTGTTAGGGAATACCGGGTGTAATTTAAAATTTTGCAGTCCCAGGACGCAGCGGAAGAATCATTACACCCAAAACATATTTCGGTCCCAAGGATCCATTCGAGAGAGATGACACATGGATATGTTAGAGATGTACCTCTTTTGCTTGTCTAGTTGCCGAAGCCATGTTGAAGGCGCCCATGTGTTCGCCCTCTACAAGTATCCACGCGTCGACCGTCTCAACGTTGTTCCCTTCCACGCTCGGTGCTAGCCTCGGGAAAAGAATCAAGCCTTCACCTCACTTGCGCCACCTTCAAGAGAACATGCGCCAAGGAGGGAATAGGGAAGATGTCGCGAAGGATTTCCCCTTTCTTCTTTGCTTGCGCCACCTCCAAGGTGCGCCTATGGCCAAGGAATGAAGAGGGCTTGTGGCAAGAAAATGCCACCAAGCACAAAGACTCCTTGCACCAAGAAGAGACAGAGAAGAAGAAGAACTTGCGGTTACAAGAAGGAAGAAGGTTACGCTCCTTGATGAAGAAGGAGAGCTCCAAGTTCTCAAGTTGTCGCCACCTTAAGCTTCCAATTCTCTCCAAGAGATGTCGCCACCAAGCCCTTCTCCAAGTTACGCCAAGAGGTAAAGAAGGAGAAGAAGGCTTGCGGCTTCAAGGAGGAAGAAGGGTTGCGCCACCTTGATGTTGTCGCCCTTTGCCCTTGCTCATGCCTCTCTATGTATGTTCACACCTCCAAGGAATCGAACCATTGAGAGGGGGCAGCTAGGGTCCCTTTTATAAGCCAAGAGGCGGTTTAGGGAGCGCCAAGATCATGCCAAGTGGGCGGCTAGGATGAAAGGGGTTTGTGGTAAGGAAAGTCTCCAAGACTTTGTCATAAACCTCATTCAACCTATCCTTATTTGCCCAATAGCCATATCAGCCCAAGACATGCCTTAGAGGCATTCTTTCCATCCAAGGAGAAAGGGGGAGGCGCCTAATGCTTCCTTGTGAAGCAACATGCGTCCACTTCACCCCATTATGCCCTTGGCGCCAATGGGGTGAAACACTTCCCCATTATACCCTGATTTGCTTATACCTCTTCTTGACAACTAGTTATTGGGCCTCATTGGATAATGAGTTAGCCCAAACTTCATTGCATGAGTTGATTAAGCCATTGGATCTAATCCAATGCAACCCTAATCCTAATGTGACCAATTAAGGTCAATTTCAGATCAACCTGCCAAAATTGAAGTTTTGCTCCAATAACTTTCTTCCAACTCATCAGGCCCATTGGCGCTGATGACATCTTCCAAATGGATCCAAGTTATTCAATAACTTGATCCTAAGGCTTCTGATTAAGGCAACGTCAAGAGTCTATTGCGTGTGACCCCGTAGGATCCGAATGACGATGGCAACGATGTAAACATCATAAGTAGTGAGGGGTATCTAGCAACACATCACTACTACCCATGTCATAGGACTTAAGTCATTATGGCAACAACTCAAGCAATGAGGATTCCCAAATATTATAGATCCCTTGGCCTAAACTGATATCCTGCCATTGGATTAGTCTCAAGTTCATCAATCCAATGCATTGGTCATGACTCAACTAGTGTGGCCACACATTCCTGTCATGCACCAATAAGGTGGGGCACCCCTGAGTGGATATCATGCTTCCAATAAGGAAGGGGCAAATCCTACTATTGGTCATCCATGTCTCTACATGACTTATGACATGCCCAATGACAGTCGTTTTGGTCTCCCAATTACGGAGTGACGTAAGACTATATCAAAGCATACCCATCATCAAACCTAGACATGAATACCTTAAGTCTAAGGATCAATGCAAACCTCTTGCATGTGAGATTGACTTGTTGACTAGACAAGTCAATCCTCACGATGGATCACTCCAGTGCATCCAATGCACTTGTATGCCAGCGTTACTGTGCCCCGCACTTAACCAGCCCATACACCAGTCTCACATGTACCAAAGCTGTCCCATATCTTCTCAGGTACCTTGTCTAGGGATAGCTTATGAGAATGGTTCCAATCCAAACTCCTGGGACATTATATATGCAACTCAATACATCAACGCAGGTAGAGAAGTCTGCATAATAACGACCATGCCTCTATAAAGAATAATAGTTCTATCAAAGTACATTCAAACAATGCCTGACCATGTCCATACATTGGTCTGCAGGGCATATACACCAACAATCTCCCACTTGCACTAAGACCAAGGGCAACTGATATTTAATCAGTCCCTATGTCTCTAGTATGACTTATTTAGATTCCGCTGCGCCAGAGGCTACGTCAATGGGTTTTTCCAGATTGCTATCTGTGTTTATTTTAACTAATTTGAATCATCATCTTTATCCATGATCTCTAAGATCAGATGATATCGCTGCAATACATACTTGAGTGCTAAGTTCCTTTACACAAGCTTACGGCCCCAGTAAGAATTATACTGGACCATCAAGCACCAGGGACTAAATCAAGTTCAAATGAATGAAGCTGCTTCCTTAGCTGCCATAAGAAGCTGCAATGCACTCAGCCTTAATTGTAGAATTTTGCCACTGTGGTTTGTCTAATGCTCTTTCAGCACACAACACCACAACAAGGCAAAGCGCAAATCCTTACTGTGATCAATAGTCATTAGACTGGAACAAAAATATCAGTGTACCCCTGTACACAAAATTCTTCCTGTCCATCATAGACTAGACCTCAATCCTTTATACTTCCAAAGTATATATAAGGATTGCTTTCACAGCTTTCCAGTGTCAAACACTAGGATCTCATTGAAACTTGCTGGCCATGCTCCAAGCACTTGCCACAAATGGTCTTGTACACTATACATAAAACATGATCTATTCTGTACCTAATGTAACAGGATTTTAGACCCTTGTTGCTACTCTCCAGCTGTGTCATAGGACATAACATCCTTGAGAGAGTCAGACCATATCTTCCTGGAAGGTATCAATATTTGGAATCATCCAATATAGACCTCTCTAGAAACTCTTGGATGAACATAGATTGACTAAAGGGCAATGACTTTCTTGGATCTCTATCTATAGATCCTCATGCCTAGGATGTAGGCATCATTCTCGAAATACATCTCAAGCCTTTTCTTCACCATGTGAAGAGCTGAGATGTCATTCCATGTGAGGAGAATATCATCAATCATCTAGAACAAGAACTATTTTGGTGCTCCCACTGATCTTCTTGTAAACACAGGCTCTTTTAAACATGCTTGCATAACACCATGCATATCTTTATGGCCTTGATATGAAAACCTTTTGTCTATTTCCTTATAGACATCTTTTCAGACGTCCATGCAAGAAAAGCAGTTTTCATAACAATACGTCATAACTGATCATGCATTTATAACAAGCAGACTCCCAATGGACTTAAAACTCAGCTATTGGTGAAAATTTTCATCATTATCCACCCAGTGGATTTGCTTGAAATTTCTGTTCACTAGCTTGCCTTTCAAGGTAACAATGTTACCTTCCATGTCTTTCTTCCTAGAAGATTTGTTTACAGCCTGTGGGAATTACCCCTTTGGCAGCTCATCCAAGTCCATGACTTGATTAGCAGACATGGAGTCCATTATGGTTCTCATGGCCCTTAGCCATTTCTTGGAATCTGGTCCATCGATTGCTTCCATTTCCTCATATGTCTTAGGTTCATCCTTGATGAAAAATTCGTCATGCCCAGCATATCAAATCGATCCAGACTTATGTGGTTCCTGTGTTACTTGAAATTCAGGTTGACTTTCAACCTGTATGTGAGATTTTGCTCTCCATCTGTGTCTAATTATATTGTGGTTGATTCTGGACTTTGTCCCAATCAAATCTACTCCCACTAGCTTCTTTCAAAAGAAATACTTTCTCAAGAGAGACAGCAGTTTGAGCAACAAATATTTTGTTCTCTTTGGGATAGAATTAGCACTCTATAGTGCACCACAAACACATACTTTTGAATCACTGCACATTACATTCCCAATTCCATTGGAGAAATGGGATATTTGCAGTTCGTAACTCAAAAGCTAACTTAGACACTTTCTTATGGAGTGGCAGTACATCTGTTTGCATGACATCATAGTAGTATATTTGCATGACTATTCAAAGATGGAACCACATCCAATGTGTTTCTTTTTCTTTCTTTGAAATTCACCACACAGTGGTGTTCTAAGTAAGCTGTGAGATAACTCCACACAGTGGATCAGGACCCCTTGTACTTTTTGATCCTGAAATTAACAAAACACTTAGATTGCATAGGAAGTTGAGATTTGAAGATAATCAACAAGAAACACAAGAGGAAGGAACAGAAGAAATAGTTGATTTTGCATAAAGAAGTTCACTTAGGGACTATGCAGCCCCTATTCCACAAGAAATTCACTCTAGCATTGCTAGACCTGTCATTGAGGCTAACAACTGCGAAATTAAGCCTGCTTTTCTCTCTATGATTCAATAGAACCAGTTTGGAGGATCTCCTCTTGAAGATCCAAACCAACACCTTGCTTTATTTTTAGAACTTTGTGATACTATCAAAATCAATGGAGCTTCCAATGATGCTTTGAAACTAAGATTATTTCTTTTTTCTCTTAGGACCGAGCATGTTCATGGCTTCAAGCACAACCAACCAACACCTTTACAACTTGGGATCAGTTATCAAATGTGTTTCTGATGAAGTATTTTCCACCAAGTAAGACCATCCAATTGAGGAATCAAATCACAAGCTTTCAACAGAAGTATGGAGAATCATTCAGCAAGGCATGGGAAAGATTCAATGATTTATAAAGGAAGTGTCCTCACCATGGCCTCAAAAACTGGGTCTTAATTCATACATTTATAATGGTTTGCTTTATAATACCAGACTAACTGTTGATGCTGCTGCAAGAGGAGCTCTCATGAGCAAAATAATTAATGATGCTTTCAAATTGCTTGAGGTGATGGCCTTAAACCATAATCAGTGGACTACTGAGAGATGAGTACTTTATAGACCTCCTCAAGGCAAGAATGAGAATGATGGATGGCACACCTTGGCAGAGAAGATAGATTCATTGTGCAACAGGTTCGACTCTTTTAAAATGCAAACTGCTGCTGTTTCTTTTATTGTTTGTGATATTTCTGGTAATGATGGTCATATTTCTGAGAATTGTAAAGTCATATCTAATCAGGGTAATGAACAAGTGAATGCTTTAGGTAACTATAATCAAGGTAGAACTAATGATCCCTGTACTAGTACTTATAACCCTGGATGGAGAAATCACCCCAATCTTTCTTGGAAAAATAATAACTATGTAGGGGGACAAAATGAGAACAAAGGATATCAAAATCCAAATCAGAATTCAAACATAGAATCCATGCTTGAAAAGATAGTGGCTAATCAAAATCAATTCATGCAAAATAAAACTAAGGAAATTGAAGATCATAAAGAAATGGTTAGTCAATTGGCTTCACAAGTAGGATTTCTAACAACTCACAACAAAATTCTTGAAAATCAAATTGCCTAACAAGCTAGTACTTCTTACAGAACCCCTGGAAATTTGCCTACAAAACCAGAGATAAACCCTAGGGAGCATTGTAATGCTATTATCACTATGAAAGGGGTCCCCACAAGGGGGGGGGGGGC
>JANTFE010015783.1:7843-19578 GCA_027562315.1 Costus pulverulentus | reverse complement strand
TTCCTTTGCCACTGGATGTTCTTATTGGACAAGCGTGTCAAGCTTGTAACTCCAATATGATGAGCATGATTAGATCAGATGAACATAGTCACCTGGGTATGGCCATACGCTATTCTCAATCATCTCATTCAGGGGGGGCCCCTTTAGAACATCTCACTCCTTAAACAAGGAGACGACAATCCTATATCTATCGCTAGTGCCCTAACATGACTTATGATCATTATCCAAGATAGTCTATAACCATTATGTTTCAAATGATATTGAACCACCTCAAAACAATGACAATCATCATTTAGAAACACAAGTGATCTCAAGTCAGAGGACATGTGCCACTTGTTGCAAACAAGGATTATTCACATTGTGACAAGCAATTGAATATCCTAGTAGGGTCTGTCCAGTACATCCAATGTACCCATGAGTCTACATCTTATTCCATGCTCGAAGCATCCTATGAGATTAGAACACATATTAGTCTCAATCATATCAAGGCTGTCTCATGTTCACCAAGATATTTCGACTAAGGACATTACAGCATGTCAGCCTAGCTGAACAGCATTGAGACATTATTCAGAAGTACACTTATTGCAGCAGACAATGTAACAACCTGAATAACAACCATGCCTTTATAAACATAAAAGTTTATACATGATACTGATACAATCCCAAGGCCTCAAACATTAGCCTTAAGGGCATACCCCAACACACTAGAAGTGGGAAACAATTAGAAGAACCAAAAGGGAAAGTTAAGGATAATGAAAAAGAGCCTATTGATAATCATGATGATGAGTTAGAATTAGAAAAATCTTCTGAACATGAACAAACCCAAACTAGTTTGCTACCTCAAAAAGGTGATGAACCAAAAGGGGATGTGCCATGTAAGGAAGATAATTCTAAATCTAGTTTACCTCCACCCTATAAGCCACCAATACCTTTTCCACAAAGGTTAGTTCAAAATAAATTAGACAAACAATTTGGCAAATTTTTTGAAATTTTGAAAAAGCTTTACATTAACATTCCTTTTACTGAAGCTATTTCTCAAATGCCATCTGATGCAAAATTCTTGAAAGAGATATTGTCTAACAAAAGAAAATTGGATGACTATGGTACTTGCACTGTAACTTTAACTAAGGATTGTAGTGCCATTATACAGAACAAATTGCCACCAAAACTGAAGGATCTAGGTAGCTTTTATATACCTTGTTCTATTGGCACTATAGCTTTTGACCGAGCCTTCTGTGATTTAGGTGCCAGCATGAGTCTAATGCCTCTATCTATTTGCAAGAAACTGGACATTGGAGAGCTTAAACCTACATCTATATCTTTACAGCTTGCTGATTCATCGGTAAAGTATCCTGTAGGTATATTAGAGAATGTTCCAGTCAAGGTAGGAGAATTTTTTATTCCTACAGATTTTATAGTTTTAGACATGGAGGAAAACCATAAAAATCTCATAATTCTTGGTAGACCACTGTTAGCCACTACTGGAGCACATATATATGTAAAAAAGAAGAAAATTACTTTTGATATTTGTGGAAACACTATTGAGTTTGATCTTACCGATTCCTTGAATAAACTATCATATTCTGGATCATGTTGTAGTGTTGACATAGTTAATGATGAAATTTATAATATTCAATAAACTATTTGATGAAACCTCAAATTTTGAAACTAATAATTTTTCTAAGGATGTTGACAAAGGATTACAGGAAAGGAGAGATGAATTTTTTTAGAAGAAGGAGAAGAGAAGGAGGAGAAGAAGAAGATCTAAGTTGATTGATAAGGGAAAGAGGATCTTAAGCAAATTTGGAGACTGTTTCAAGGCTGAGCCTTATGTGATTCAAAGTGATGCCCAGTAAAAAGGAAAATCAAAGTGGCAATTGGGGAATTCACGATCAAATCCGAGTGCAAAAGGGTCAAGCTGATGACCTTTAAATTAGCACTTCTTGGGAGGCAACCCAAGCTTTCTAACCTTTATTTCATATCTTTTATTTTAGTTTTTACTGATAACTAACTTTTCATTTATTTTTGTAGGTAAAACAAGATTTGATGCAAATTACGGAACCGCCATAATGTATCTTACGGCACCATCATTTTTGTCCATTTTCGACCAGAGAGTTGTGCCGAAATTATGGTACTGCCGTAAGTTTTAACACGGTACCGTATTTTGTGTCCAAAATCTTCCTGAGAGGATTACTGATTTTATGGCACTACCGTAAAATATTCCACGGGCCATATTTTCACGAGATTTCCTGATCAGAGTTTCCAAAATTTACCCCAAATTTATGGTAGTACCGTAATGTATTTTACGAGCGTAATTTTTGAATTTTTGACTTTTGAAAAAAAAAATCACTGGTTGATTTTATGGCGGTACCATAAACTTTTACACGATACTGTATTTTTGACGTTTTTGAGCTGAGAACTGTCATGATTTTACGGCGATACCGTAAATGTTTACACGGTACCGTATTTTTGAACAAGTTTTCACCTGAGAGATTCTTGAATTTTACGGCTCTGCGGTAAGATATTACACGGCCATAATTATAATTATGGCACACGATTCCTGTGCCATTTTTAGGGTTTCTAGGCCATATTTTAGGGTTTCACGCTCGTTCTCACTCGTTTTTGCGCCGACTTCACACCTCCAACCTTCTCTGACCACCAGAGCACGCCGGCGACTCTCCCCATCCTGTTATTGCCGACGATTGGGTATTCTCTTCACCAATTTTTCAACTTTGGCCAGTTTACATGAGTTTTTCCCTTTCACTCGTTCTTCCTCGTTTCTGATCCATTTTGAGAGATTTTTTTTTGCATTTGATTCTTAGAAGATAAGCGACCATTCCTAGTTAGATTGTAGAGTTTTTGGACTGATTTGTGGAGTGTATTGAGCGAGATTGTGTTTGAATGATAGTTTTCCAATATTCTATTTTTGATGAAAATTTCTTAAGTTTGAGCTATGATTTAACTAACATTATCTGTAAACATTGCTGAGATTGAATCATTATATTGCTATATGATGCATTGAACATGTAGTTTACGGCTTGTTACTTGAGATGGCACCAAGAACAAAATCTATATTTCCAAGAAGGAAAGGGAAGGCCCTAGCAGAATCTTCCCAACCTCAGAATCCACATGGTATTATCTTTAGGAATGAGATGCAAAAAACAAGGTATAATCATATTCTAGAAAGGAAGGTTATCAATACAAAGTATGCTGATAGGAGGACTTTAGAGGCTTTGGGATTGTATGAGGATGTACTGTGGATGTTTGATCAAATAAAGGCCAAGAAATTTTTTCAGATGGCTCTAGTCCTGGAGTTTATGAGCAGCCTAATCATAGATTTGAAGGAGAATTCACATGGCTCTGGAGAAGGAAAGCAACCACACTATGATCCTATGGATGCAGCTGTAAGGGACGCTGAGGCTACACACCCTGATGATGAGGAGTAGATGCTTCGTGAGTATCATCTTCCCTTACTACTTGCTATTTTATTCTCCCTATCTTATTGATATTACATGTTTTTGTAGGGAAGGATGATTTCACCACACTTGTGTGCGCCAGCGCTATTATGCTTTACACTCCTATATTCTTATATTTTCGATATGGTTGTATAATGATATTCTGCTATTAATGATCTATTTCGATATGGTTGTACAACCCATGATTATGTTTTGATGTTTTCATATAACATATTGTTATTTGATGATGATGAGCATATTTTTTACTGATGAGAATTATGGCCTCGATCTATTTTCAAAATAATGTTGATGATTTGTTTGACTCTTACTGATAGTGATGAATGAATCCAAAACTTGTGAATAAGTCTAGACCTATCATGCCGAATTTATTTCTCTTATGTAGTTTTTCTTTGGTTGATGAGTGAAATTTTAGGGAGATATATTATTTGGGAAATTTAATTTGAAAGTAAAGCTATTTTTTGAATAAAACAAGCATATGAGCATGATTCTTGAATTGATATCACTTGATTAGTCTAATTGATGTTTGATATATTTTGCTATTTGTTGGGAAGAAAGAATCCAGAATCCACAAAAATAGTGAGTGACTCCCCTACTTGGCACTGTGTAAAATTGACAGTGGTACCAAAGGACATGGGTTGAAGTCTGAAAAAGAAAAAAAAATTATGAGAAGAATCAATTCACATTAACTCCGCTGTCTTTAGTAAAATTCTTTCTACTGAAAAGATATGAGTTCTATTACACTGACTATGTGGTCAAGTGTACTCTAACTTCGTTACCAGAGAAAAAAGGTGGTAATCGAATTAGAGAATGTGAATGATAAAAAGGGTGTATCTATGTGGGTACATGCCATACAAAAAAATAATAAAAAAAATAAAGAAAAGAAAATTTTGACTAGAAAAAGATTTTGGATATCCTATTCCTGTAAACAAAAGCATGATAGATTTAAATTGAAAATTAGGTGAAGTCATGAGATTGAGATTCTATTTTTTTTACAAGTTGCAAAGTTTTATTTGATAAAGTCGTGGATCTTGAGAATTGAATTCAAAAGATGATATGTCTATTTAAAATTTTATGAGTCAATTGATGGAAATTTTTCATTAGTGATTGTATGTTAGAAATTTATTTCTCATGAGAAAGTGTATGCCTATGAACAAATTATGAAACATTTTTGGTTTTTACTTGAGGACAAGCAAAGTTTGAGCCTTATGTGTTTGATGACAGCGAAATTTATAGTAAATTTAGTGCCATTTCATTAGTGTTTTTATGTCATATTCATAGACTTTGTTTATATTTATGCTTTTTTATCGATATTTGTGGAATCTATACTTTTTTTGGTTTTTAATGATTTTTAGTCAATTTCAAGCAATCCGAATGCTTGGATGATTTCTCAACATCAAGAAGAGATCACACGTCAAATTTCAAGAGAATTGGAGCCACGAACCAAAATACGGCAAGGCCGTAATCAATATTACGGTATCGTATTTTCATACGCTACCGTAATATCAGAGCACTGCCATAATTTGGGGAGCTTTTCATTAGAAAGTTTCCTGAAAATTACGGCACTACCGTAAACCATTTTACGGGCCGCAATTTCCAGACACTTTCGACCAGAGAGTTCAGCCAATTTTTCAGCACCACCGTAACCTATATTACGGTGCCGAATTTTCTAGAGATTTGAATTAGAGAACGCGATCAATTTTACGGCAGTACCGTAACATATTACACTACCGTAATTTTAAACTTAAATGTGATACCAAGGTCAAATTTGAAGCCCAATTTTTGTGGAGAAGATTGCCGACGATCGAGACCTTTAAATTGGAAGCCATAAGAAGAAGGAAGGGAGCTTTCACCGAGGCGATGAGGAGACCAAAAGCCCTAATATTCGTCCACCGCAGAGAGAGAAATCGAGTTCCACGCCGCCGTTAAGGGTTTCACTGCCGGGAAGTGTACAGTGCATCTCTGTCTATGAAGTTTGAGTTGAAACTACGCATAGAGGAGGGGAAGGTGCTCCTGAAGTTTCAGAGTGAAAGGAAATCAATTGGAGGAGAAATCGACGAAAGAGGAGGCGCTGACACTGTTAACAGCGCCCCCTTATGCAAATTACGGTTGTAACTTATATTACAGCCGTGGTGTGTTTTCTTAAACTCTTTTTTCTCTTTGATTTTCGATCTTTTGAAACCATGGATTATTGTAACTCCTGCACTATGCTAGCTTAAACTTTTATGGGACATGGGGGAGTAATTCCGTTTAATTCTTAACGACTAGATGATTCTTTTTCCACTATTTTGTCATGTATAATTTTAGCATGATAATTTTAGTCATGTGATAATTGGACTTTTGATTCTCCATAGATTCATACTATTATTCATGTTTTAGAGTTCTCTCAATAAGGACAGAAAGGTGACTTGCTTGAGAACTTGGAACCCTAGAATTGCATGTTAGGAACTTTATCTAATAAATTAGGTTAGTTCTCATGGTTTGATTTTAGTAGTCAAATTGCCATGATAGTGTTGGTGTATATGCCCTAGGACCTAGTTTTGGTGCACTTATGTACTACTTGACCTTGATATTTATATCATTCTGGCATTGTCGTTATCTATGTTTGTTTACATCTGCACATATGTACTAACATGATAATGTCCCTGGAGACAGATTGGATCTGTGCTCAAACAATAGTCCGCAGTCAATGTACCTTAGTGGATATGGGACAGCTATGGTACTTGTGAGGCTGGTATGTGGGCTGGTTAGGCACGTGGTGCTAACACAGACACATGGGTATATCATTGGAGGATATGCTGGAAAGACCCGTTGTGAGGCTATGACTTGGTGTCATGAGTTATCCTCACAAGTAATTGGAGATGCATTAATCCCTTGACTTGTGGTCATTGATCATTCTATATGGTTAAAGACTTGCTTTGATACAACCTAACACCTCGCCATAGTTGGGAGGTCATAACGGTTGTCATTGAGCATGTCACGACCCATATGAGAAGGTCAATGGACAGACATAGGATTTGCCCCTTCCTTAGGGAAGCATGATATCCATGGAGCTCCTCTATTGTTCTATGACTGAAAGTGTATGGCCATACCTAGGAGAAAAACCTGTTTTAGTCATAGCCATGTGATTGGGTGAAAACAAGTGGTGACACACTTGTCCAATCGGATATCAGTTCGGCAAAGGGACTGTAATGCATCTGTACCTAGTTTCGATGATGGGGATGTCGATGTCGATATCCATTCCAATAACCTGGGTAGCAGCGATGTACTGCTAGGTGCCACTCACTGCTTGTAGTGACCTTTGGTCAACACTGCCAGCATCAGAGGAACCTACAGGGTCGCACACCTTGATACTTGAGTTATCGTATTGATCGGGAAGCCTTATGATCGAGTTATTGGATAACTCAGATGTAATTGGGAGATTTCATCAGCGCCAAATGGGCCTGATGAGATGGAAGAATGTTATTGGAGCCAAACTTCATTTTTGGTAGGTTGACCCGTATTTGACCATGGTTGGTCATATTTGGATTATGGTTGCATTGGATTGGATCCAAATGCTTAATCAACCCATGTGATGAAGTTTGAGCTTGTTCATTATCTAATGAGGCCCAATAACATGTGCTCATGAAGAGATGAAAGGCTAAAAGGATATAATGGGGAGAAACATGAACCATTAAGCGCCTAGGGGCATAATGGGGTCATGTTGGCGCCTTTGCTTCATTATGGAAGTAAAGGGCGCCTCCCCTCTCTTCCTTGGATGGAATGCATGCCTCTAAGGCATGTCTTGGGCTGATATATTACTTGGGCAATTATGGATAGGTTGAATGAGATTTATGGTAAAGTCTTGGAGACTTTCCTTGTCTCAAACCTCCTCATCCTAGCCCTACACTTGTCATGATCTTGGCCGTTCCCTTAACCGCTTCTTGCCCTATATATGTGACCCTAGTCGCCCCCTCTTACAAGTTGTTCTTCCTTGGAGGCGTGAACACATCAAGGGGGCGAGACTAAGTGGCATTGGCGCAACCATCTTCTTCCATCAAACCCTAGCCGTAAGCTTCTTCCTTTCTTCCTCCTTTGGCACAAGGGAAGTAAAGGCTTGGCGGCATTCTCCCTTTTCTTCTCTTCTTCATCAATTGGTGCTTCTACCTTGGAGGTGGCGCAAGCATTCAAGAAGATAACTAAGGCTTGGATCTTCTTCCCGAGGCTAGCACCGGGAGTGGAAGAAGAGGACTCGAGGCATCCGTGTGTGTGAAGCTGCAGAGGGCGCACGCTTGGGCGCCTATCATAACATCGACCTCATCTTGCTCTAAGGTATTTTCTAACTCATCGTGTCGACTCTCTTGCTTGCGATCTTCACTGGTTTTTTGAGACCGGCCTTTTTCGGGGACATTCTTTCGCTGTGCAATGTATGTATGTGTGTCTATAGTTCTGAAAAATTGTAAAATGTCCCCGGGGTTTCCCAACAATAGTAATATGAATCTAGGAGTGAGTCGAGTTGTCAAACGAGGAGATCTTGTGCGAAAGGAAAGATCGAAACGTTGGAGAACCATTAGTAAAACTTGTGTTGAGACTCGGATGCACGAAAGTGATCCTTGAGATTCCACTTGTGATAATCAACTTAGAATTCATGTGCATGAAAGTGATCCTTGAGTTATTTGTTTGATGGTTTACTTATTTTCAGCGTTGGGATAGATCTTGCGCGAAAGTGAGCTTTGATCCCTACATGATTGTCTACACAAAAGTGAGATAATCCTTTTATGAAGTAGATTATGGTTCCGTTTGGCCTAGCTTTTGCTTCTAGTTTTTGTTGGTTGAAGAAGTGCTAGTTGTAGAAGTGCTGGCTGAAGAAGTTTGAGGGTGTTTTGATGCACAGCTTATGGCTAGGTTATTCTATTTATAATAAATAAGTTTTTATTAAAAAAATTACTAAGATAAAAATTATATGATTAAATATATTGTTAACTATAATTATAATATTTATTAAAAATATTATAAGTTATACTATTAAAAAAATATTATTACAATTGACGATAAGCAAGTGGGGGGCCAGAGAAGCAGCTTCACCTTTGCTTCTCAGAGAAGCAGCTATTTGTGGTTTGGAACAGAAAAGCTGCAGAGCTAAACACCTCAGCTTCTTGATTTCTGTTGGCCGCAACCCCATAAGCAGCTGTAAAAGCTAGGCCAAACGGGGCCTATGTCTTTACCATGATAAAATTAAACTGACGAATCTCTATTTACATCTAGTCATAGAATTTAAAGTGAATGAAACCCTAGTCCTAGTCTTCTTTCTCTGGTATTTCCGTTTTAGTCTACTATTGCTCACTTGCATACTTTCGATTCTCTTAGATAACAAGAAATCAATTATTTAGTACTCAGCAAACAAGGTCTCTGTGGGTTCAATATCTATTTTATTACTTCGAGTATCCGTGCACTTACAGACACAACAAGCTTGGAGACATAACAAGGTTTTGGAGGCATGTCAGGGAGTGACAAAGTCCCTGTACGCCAAACAACGAGTTTGGCTGCGACACCAGAAATAAGTTTTTGTCTACCCACTTGTTGTGATACAATAATGCCATAGACTTGCTTCAAAGGTGAGCTGCCACCTTGCAAGGGCCAAGATGGCTAGCTCACAAGCCCTAAGGCTCGGCCATGCCTTCTTGCGCCAACATGCAAGCAAGCACCACCCTTAGTTGAAGCTTGCGCACCAAGCTTCTAGCATGCGCCAATCATCCAAGGATGCAACCCCTAATCTTCATCTTAAGCAATTTTACAAAACAAAAGAAAAAGATGGCACGCAAGCCGCACAAGGATACATCACAGGCATGCAAAGGGGATTGACTTATGACCACAACATTATGCACAACCAAGGTAAATACTCATGCAATTCTACATGCTCATGAAAAACATAAAATCTAAAATTTTACTTTTTAATAAAACAAGTCTCTTTTCCTCATCTTCTTATCACAAATATTTTGGTTATTCGCGATTAATTTTTTATGATGATTTCATAGATCCTTTCGGCTGGCAATTTTGTCAGATCAAGAGACACGGCCAGTCCGAAGACACAATGCCTGTCCTACTTAACAAAACTACATGCGCCTTTGATCATTAAATCAAGCAAGAAAAGTAACCCATAAATCCAAAAGAGATTGACAAGATGATAGGAACAAGAAACCCTAATTTTTCCTACTTAAAAAACTTCATGTGCCATGTGATCATGCAATTTGCGAAAATTGAAATATGGCATGTGAGCATGGAAAGCATGAAATTACATCGTTCGAGTCTCGCAAGTCGCTCTGATACCACTATTGATGCATGCATGAACCTTAGTGACACACATCAATTACTGACACACATCGTTCTAGTCTCGCAAGTCGCTCTGATACCACTATTAAATTGATGTATGCGTAAGCCTTAGTGACACACATCAATTGGCGAAAGTAACATAAGAGGACGTGAGCAAGATCAAGTGGTGAAGAGTAAGACTACTTGGCGCAACTTCTCTTCCTCCTTGAAGCCGCAAGCATCCTTTCTTCTTCCTCTTCCCTTGGCGCAAGAAGATGGATTGCTTGGTGTCTTCTTCCTCTTCCTAAAGGCCGAATCTCATTTTCTCCTTCAACTCTTGGAGTCAGGAAGATTTGAGGTTGGCGGCATCATCTTCCTTCTCCTCTCCCTTGGCGCAACTTCCTTGAAG
The DNA here is from genome assembly GCA_027562315.1 of Costus pulverulentus. Taxonomy (NCBI): domain Eukaryota; kingdom Viridiplantae; phylum Streptophyta; class Magnoliopsida; order Zingiberales; family Costaceae; genus Costus; species Costus pulverulentus. The sequence goes on along the minus strand of JANTFE010015783.1, from coordinate 9,408 downwards.
GTGGCGTAAGTGAAGTGAAGGATCTCTCAAGGCTTTAATTCTCTTTCCAGGGCTAGCACCAAGCGTGAAAGGGAGCAACGTTAAGAAGGTTGACGCGTGGATACTTGTAGAGGATGAGCACTTGAGCGTCTTCAACATGGCTTCATCAACCAAACGAGCAAGAGAGGTATCATCTCTAACACATCCTTGTGTTCTCTCTCTCGCATGGATCCTTAAGGAAGGAATATGTTTCGGGTGTAATGCATCTTCCGCTGCGTCTTGGGACTGCAAAATTTTAAATTACACCCGGTATTCCCAACATGATGAACTGATGTTATCACAAGTAGTGAGTAGCACCTAGCAGTGCATCACTGCTGCCCAAGTCTTCTAAATAGTTATCTATATTGACATCCCCTATACCGTAACAAGGTGTTTATGCATTTGTCCCATTGCCAAACTAACATCCTGATTGAATAAAGTGTGTCACCACTTTGTATAAACCTAATCTCATGGTCACGACTAAATCAGGCTTTCACTTAGGTATGGCCATACACTATTAGTCATGCATCCATATAGGGCCCATGTATATGAAGCTTCCCGTAGGAAAGGGCAAATCCTCTATTTATCAATTGAACTTCTCATATGGGTCGTGACATACTCAATGACAACCGTTATAACCTTCAAACTACATTAAATTGTTAGGTTTTATCAAAGTATATCCCGAACCATATGGAAGACTAAAGTACCTCTAGTCAAAGGATTAATGCATCTCTTGTCACTTGTGAGGTTAACTTGTGACACCAAGTTAAAGCCTCACAGTAGGTAGATCTAGTATATCCACAACTAATTTACCCATGTGCCTGCATTAGCACTATGTGCCTAACTAGTGCATATACAATCTCACATGTACTAGAGCTGTCCTTTTTCCACTTGGGTACTTGACTAGTGACAAAAGTTTGAGACCATATGAGATATATCTCTAGGGGCATTATCATGAAATTGTACAAAGACGCAGATGAAAATATCGTATAATAATGACAATGCGAGAATAGATATAATATATATCATAGTCAAGTAGTACAAAGATAGACCAACAACGGTTCTTAGGGCATAAATACCAACAAAAATTAGTTCCTCCTTTTCATCCAGGAGTCCACATTCACATGGGCATTTACCTTACTTAAAAGAACTTTATAAATAGGCCCTTGTCTTTTTCTTATTTGTAAGCAGGTCCTCACATGATGTAGAACCATATATTGTTGGTGTATATGCCCTAGGACCTAGTTTTGGTCCACTTATGTACTACTTGACCTTGATATATATATCATTCTGGCATTGTCATTATCTATGTTTGTTTACATTTGTGCATATGTACTAACATGATAATGTCCCTGGAGACAGATTGGATCTATGCTCGAACTATAGTCCCCAGTCAATGTACCTTAGTGGACATGGGACAACTATGGTACTAGTGAGAGTGGTATGTGGGCTGGTTAGGCACGTGGTGCTAACGCAGACACATGGGTATATCATTGGAGGATATACTGGAAAGACCCGCTGTGAGGCTATGACTTGGTGTCATGAGT
>JANTFE010015772.1:59407-77211 GCA_027562315.1 Costus pulverulentus | reverse complement strand
TTCAATGATTTACAACGGAAGTGCCCTCACCATAGCCTTGAAAATTGGGTTTTAATTCATACCTTTTATTATGGACTACTTTATAACACCCATCTAATCGTTGATGCTGCTGCAGGAGGAGCCCTCATGAGCAAGACCATTGAAGAAGCTTTCACCCTATTTGAAGAAATTTCCTTGAACCTTAACCAATGGAACCCTGAAGTAGAACTGCTATATTGTGATGGTAAGGATGAAAGTGAGGAATGCCAACCCCTAACTGAAAAGGTAAGTTCTCTTAGTATAGAATCTTTTCTTGATAAGTTTATGACAAATCAAAGTCTACTCATTCAAAATCAAAACAAAGAAATTGAAGATCTGAAGGAAATGATTAGTCGACTTGCCTCTCAAGTGGAATTCTTAGCTATTCGCAATAAAACTTTAGAAGATCAAATTCCTGATGAATACTGCAATACTATCATGACTAGAAGTGGGAAACAATTAGGAGAACCTAGAAGGAAAGTTGCGAACAATGAAAAAGAGCTTGATGATAACCACGAAAGGAAACTAGAGTTAGGAAAATCTTCTTCACATGAGGAGTTCCAAACTTCTTTACAACCTCAAAAGGGTGATGAACCCTATGGTGATGAGCCAAGTGAGCGAGATAATCCTATAGCTAATTTGCCTCCTCTTTACAAGCCCCCTATACCCTTTCCTCAAAGGTTAATGCAAGAAAAGCTAGACAAACAATTTGGGAGATTTCTAGATGTTTTGAAAAAGCTTTACATTAACATTCCATTTACTGAAGCTTTATCTCAAATACCCACATATGCTAAATTCTTGAAAGAAATACTATCCAATAAGAGAAAAATAGAGGACTATGGCACTGTGGCTTTAACCGAGGAATGTAGTGCTGTTATCCAAAACAAAACACCACCCAAATTGAAGGATCTAGATAGTTTTTCTATCCCTTGTTTTATTGGCAGTATGGCTTTTGTCCGAGCCTTATGTGATTTGGGGGCTAGTGTGAGCCTAATGCCATTATCTATCTACAGGAGATTGGACATGAGAGAGCTCAAGCTGACTTCTATATCTTTGCAGCTCGTCGATCGCTCAATGAAGTATCCAGTAGGTATTCTTGAGGATATTCCTATCCAAGTTGGTAAGTATTTTGTGCCTACTGATTTTGTGGTTCTTGAAATAGAGGAAGATGCGAAAATTCCTATTATCCTTGGTAGACCATTCTTAGCCACTGTTGGAGCACTTATTGATGTAAAGAATGGTAAACTCACTCTAAATATTGGTGATAATAAAATTGAGTTTGATTTGAACAATTCACTAAAAAAACCTGCATATGCTAGTTCTTGCTGTAGCGTTCATGGTGTTGATGATGTAGTTTATGATTTTGGTCTTTTGTTTGATTCTTGTTCTACTTCTGATTCTTGTGAAAATTCAAATGCTGAAGTTAATGATTCTGACTTTGATGATGATTCTTGTAATGAAACTCGTGATATTGTAGACTGTGCCGCAATGGACGATGAAAAAGAAAAAATTCCAAAAGTTGAATTGAAATCTTTACCTGATAACCTTAGATATGAATTTCTTGGTCCTAACTCCACTTACCTTGTGATTGTTGATGCACAACTAAATGAAAGGGAAACTGATTTGCTCTTAAAGGAGCTAAGGATTCATAGAAAGGTAATTGGGTATACCATTGATGACCTGAAAGGAATTAATCCTTCTTTTTGTACGCACGGGATCTTGATGGAAGAGGAACACAGGCCACATGTAGATTTCCAAAGAAGACTGAACCCCTCCATGAAAGAAGTTGTAAAGAAAGAGGTTCTGAAATTACTTGATGTAGGTATTATCTATCCTATATCTGATAGCAAATGGGTAAGTCCTGTACATTGTGTTCCTAAAAAGGGAGGTGTCACTGTAATGAAAAATAAGGATAATGAGTTGATACCTATTAGAACAGTCACTAGTTGGCGTATGTGTAATGATTATAGAAAATTAAATACTGCTGATGTCTCATATTTATATAGTCTTTATGACCTATATTTACCTGTGAAACGAGATCTATTTTCATGCTTTTACATCTCTTTCCAGCTTATTTTATTAACTTTCTTCAGAAGCTTCACTACTTGTCGTGTTTGCCTAAATACAGGTCAATTCACTCACTTTTGGAGCTACATGGACGTACATTTACATATTTGAGTGAATCAGGAATCTCGACAAGAAGTTTGGTTGTAAACGGGAGTAACTTCAAGAATTTCGGCTGAGGCCATAATCTACATCACGACCGTAATTCTCTGACAGGTTATACGAAGGACCCATTTCTATACGAGCATAGGCATACGCGATCGTAAAATCTTTGACGATAACTTTTCGGATAAAGACACCCTCGACAAGAAAATTACAGGCATGGCTGTGGTTTGCCTCTCGACGAAAATCTCGCATCCTGCGCAAGAGTTTATTCGTAGCCGCCAGAATTTATTACCGGCCGTCGTGGATTAAATGAGCATTAATCGTCCGAAGGTTACGAGATTTAATGAGGCCATAATTAATGCATTTCCATTACAAGTCATAAATGCGGAGTTTATTTATTAGCCATCAAGACTCATAATGGATGAGAATTAAGTTGAGAATTTGAAGAGTTATGCAATTAATGGATGAGATTTAATGCAGAATGTGAAGAGACATGCCATAATGGGGATTTAATCCAGAGTTTAATTCAGAATTTAATTCAGAATTTAATGTAGAATACGAAGAGGCACCAGGTTTTCTATATAAAGGACTCAAGATTACCGAATTAGGGGGAGGGAAGAGAGGCAAGGACTACGCTCGAGAGCTCAAAGTTCGGTGGCGAGCAAGAACGCAAGCCAATCCAAGGAGAAGAAGGCGACTACAAAGGAGGAGAGAAAGGAGTTTGCTTAATTCTTTTCTCATCTTTACTTCATTTAGTCTTCTTTACATGCTGATCGAAAGGCTTGTACTTGTCGTAACCATGTATGTACTAGCGTAAAACCTCAATCGGGATTTGGGTGTAGCCCGTCTTTTTGATTTGTAAGTCTAATGTTAAGAATTGCTTTTTGAGACATCTTTCGAAGCCATTTGATCTTGGTTTATTTCATTTGTGTTTATCAATTCTTGGCCAGAACGGTTTTCACTTTAGTCGTTTGTGGTAACAACTGAGAGGTGAATTGCAATCGATAGATCCTCCTTGATCATTGTTGTGAGCTCTATTACGAGAGTCGTAGAGACCACTTGGGGAATCTTCGTGTCCTATTTCAACACGATCTACTTATGCTTAGTCCACTGCGAGGGTAGGAGACTAACTAAGTAGATTGACGAGTTGTCCACCGCGAGAGTAGGAGACTAACTATAGATTGCTGAGGTGTGCACCCGAGAGGGGCATAGCTCAAGAGGACATTTCCTTGGATTTCTAAAGATCTTCTAAGCAGTATTTTCCTTTACGCTTATAAGTTAATTGACGTGGTGAACCCCGATTTCCCGATTTCTCTCTCATCGATACAATATTTGTTTTATTACACTTTTAGCTTAGTTTGCGTTACCAACCGAGATTTTTAATCACTTAGCTATCGAAGATCGGAATACTTGGTACTTGACAGTACATCCCTGTGGGAACGATATCTTAAGTACTACATCGGTAAGCCGTGTGCTTGCGGATTCTGTGCAACAAGTTTTTGGCGCCGTTGCCAGGGACTGGTATTTTGTCAATATCAATATATTCAAAAAATTGATAGAATAAGTTTTTAGTTATTTCCTTCGTTATTTTCTTTTACTTTTTAGTTTTTTTTTTATGCAAGGAAGTCTTCGATCAGGAGGACTTGAGGACTTATACGATATCAACCAGGAAATAGAGCGAACATTCCATCGAAGGAGAAGACTTCAAGAATTGAGGGAGAAAGAACAATCAGGTAATATTGATCCTATTCCTCTATCTGAATTCACGATGGTACACAACAATCGCTCCTTGAAGGATTTCGCAGCTCCGAATGTCCAAGGTCTTCATTCAAGTATCGCTCGTCCACCAGTGGAAGCAAACAATTTCGAAATTAAACCTTCTTTGTTATCGATGGTTCATAATAACCAATTCGGAGGTACGCCACATGAGGACCCTAATATGCATTTATCGATATTCTTAGAATTTTGCGATATCATGAAAATGAACGGAGTATCTACTGACGCAATAAGATTGAGGCTTTTTCCATTCTCGCTACGAGACAGAGGTCGTAATTGGTTACATTCATTACCATCTGAATCCATTAAAACTTGGGATCAACTGTCTCAAGCGTTTCTATCTAAATATTTTCCTCCGAGTAAGACCGTACAGCTGCGCAACCAAATCACAAGCTTTACTCAGAAGGAAGGAGAAGCTCTCTACGAAGCTTGGGAATGCTACAAAGAACTCCAAAGGCTATGTCCACACCATGGGCTCGAGAAGTGGGTAATAATTCATACCTTCTACCATGCTTTGAATTATAACACACGACTTACTGTAGATGCAGCCGCCGGAGGAGCTCTTATGAACAAGAACATAGACGAAGCAATGAATTTACTTGAAGACATGGCACTCAACCACAACCAGTGGTCCGGTGAGAGGGGTAATGCCACACGAACAAGCACTCTAGGTAAGTACGAACTAGATGCTTTAAGCTCATTAGCGTCTAAGGTAGATGTTCTTTCACGCAAGTTAGATTCAATTAATTTGAACTCTGTCAACGCATCTGTTTCTTCTTGTGAGATATGTGGATTGATAGGACACACCTTAACGGAATGTCAGTTGGGTACTTCTCATGACACGACTAATGAACAAGTTCATGCTGTAGGAAACTTTAATCCAAGACCTCAACTAGACCCCTTTTCGAGTACATACAACCCAGGTTAGAGAAATCATCCAAACTTCTCCTACATGAACAACATGAATTCTACCCCTCAGCACAGTTATAGACCACCCCCTGGATTCCAGCCAAGGACGTATACTCAGCCTCAGCCCCAGAAAAGACCATTGGAGACGATGATGGAGAATTTTATTTCTACTCAGACAAAAACTAACGACAATTTTAATGATCTTTTGTAGCGAATGACATCAAGGATTGATGCCATCGAAGCTCAAAGTAAGAGAGTAGACACTCAATCATATAACATGGCAACTTCTTCGGCACGACCTTCTGGTAAATTGCCATCTCAACCAGAGATGAATCCTAGAGAGACTTGCAATGCAATCACCACCAGAAGTGAAAAGAAGATAGATGATCCCAATATGCCTGATCTTGATACAGAGGATACACCACCCAAAGCACCAGAGGTGAATGACACAATGGAAGAGAATCGAGACGAAAAACAAGCTAAGGAAGATGAATCAGTAACCATTTCACCCCCGCCTTACAAACCCCCCATTCCATTTCCTCAGCGATTAGCGAAAGCAAAGCTTGATTGGCAGTTCGGTAAATTTTTAGAAATTCTGAACAAATTGTATGTAAATATACCTTTCACTGATGCTCTAGTGCAGATGCCGACGTATGCTAAATTTTTAAAGGACATTCTGATGAATAGACAAAAACTGGAGGAACATGCCACAGTTGCACTCACTGAAGAGTGTAGTGCCATAATTCAGAACAAGATCCCACAAAAGCTAAAGGACCCTGGAAGCTTCTCCATCCCTTTCCAAATAGGAGATTTATCCTTTGAGAATGCCCTTTGTGATTTAGGGGCAAGTGTAAGTTTAATGCCTTCTTTTGTTTGCAGGAGGCTAGATATTGGGGATATAAAGGACTCTACAATCTCTCTACAATTGGCCGATCGATCCATATGCAAACCAGCTGGAATTTTGGAGGACGTACTCATTAAAGTCGGTAATTTTTTTATTCCAATGGATTTTGTAGTCTTGGAAATGGAAGAAGATGTTAAGCTACCCATTATTTTAGGAAGACCGTTCCTTACCACAGCAGGAGCGGTAATAGATGTGAAAAATGGGAAGTTATCTTTAACCGTTGGAGGAGAAAATATTGAATTTGATCTATTTGCTAGTATGAAGAAACCTTGTCTTACAGGATCTTGTTGCAGCATCGATGTTGTAGGTGATGATGTTGATGTGAATGAATCTAGCATATCAACGATAGACCCTCTAGAGGCTTGTCTTTTGGGAAATGGAAACACAGAACAGAACGAAGAGACGAAAGCATACGCAACACTTCTAGACTCTACAGGAAAAACCGATTCAACAAATGTAAGGCCAGAACCACTCCTGGATGAACAAAGAAGGGTAAATTCTACGAAGGTAGAGTTAAAATCATTACCACCGAATCTGAGGTATGCATTTCTTGATTCTGATTCAACTTTACCAGTTATTGTGAATTCCAATTTGACGGAGAATCAAGTTAACCTTTTGCTTGCTAAACTATGATTACATCGTAGTATAATTGGATATTCCTTAGATGATATCAAAGGAATAGATCCTTCTATTTGTTCACACAAGATATGGGTAGAACTAGGAACCAAACCTTCTATCGAATTTCAACGCCGACTCAACCCAAGTATGAAAAACGTCGTGAAACAGGAAATATTGAAGCTTTTATACGCAAGAGTAATTTACCCGATTTCAGACAGCCAGTGGGTCAATCCTATCCACATGGTACCTAAGAAGGGTGCTGTCTTGGTAGTAAAAAATGATGACAATGAGCTGATACCGATGCGAACTGTAACCGGATGGAGAATGTGCATAGACTACCGAAAGTTGAATAAAGCTACACGAAAGGATCACTTCCCGTTGCCCTTTATAGATCAGATGCTCGAACGGTTAGCGCATAACTCCTATTAATGCTTTCTTGATGGTATTTCTGAATTTCTGCAGATTCCAATTCATCCAGAAGACCAAGAAAAGACTACATTCACATGTCCATATGGAACTTTCGCGTACAGGAGAATGCCGTTTGGACTATGCAATGCCCCAGCGACATTCTAAAGATGTATGATGTCAATTTTTTCCGATTTCAATGAAGAATTTATGGACATTTTCATGGATGATTTTTCTGTCTATGGAAGTTCATTTGAAGAATGTTTGTCTAACCTTTCAAAAGTGTTGCAACGCTGTAGGGAAACCAACTTGGTCCTAAATTGGGAAAAATATCATTTTATGGTACGAGAAGGCATAGTTCTCGGCCATCGGATCTCTGAGGTAGGAATTGAAGTGGATAGGACAAAAGTCAAAGTCATCGAGAAGATGCACCCACCAAATACCATAAGAGGAATTAGAAGTTTTTTAGGGCATGCAGGATTCTATCGCCGATTTATAAAGGACTTCTCTAAACTCGCACGCCCCTTGACCAATTTGCTTTGCAAAGACGTTGAGTTCTACTTTCACCAGGATTGTATTACAGCCTTTGAGAAACTCAAAGAGGCACTCATTTCTGCACCAATTATGCAATCTCCTGATTGGTCATTACCATTCGAACTTATGTGTGACGCTAGCGACTTCGCTGTGGGAGCAGTACTTGGACAGCGAAAGGATAAAAAGCTACATGCTATTTACTATGCTAGCCATACCTTGGACGATGTGCATATCAATTATACCACAACTGAGAAAGAGCTATTTGCAATTGTTTTTGCTCTTAGTAAATTCAGGTCTTACTTGATAAATTCTAAAGTAATTTTCTTCACTGATCATGGAGCCATAAAGTACCTGATGAACAAAAAAGATGCAAAGCCGAGGCTCATCCGTTGGATTCTTCTACTTCAGGAATTTGACATTGAGATCAAAGACAAACGTGGAACTGACAACCTTGTGGCCGATCATCTCTCACGTCTTACGCAAGAGCAAGAAGCAAAGCTAGAAGAGGAGATCAATGACTCATTCCCAGATGAAAGGCTATTCACTATCTCCGCCATGAATTGTCCTTGGTACACTGACATAGTAAATTATGTCGTAGCAGGTATTCTCCCATACGATATTTCTTATCAGCAAAAGAAAAAATTCATACACGATGCAAAATACTTTTACTGGGATGATCTATTTTTATATCGACGTTGTGCTGATTCCATTTATCGAAGATGCCTACCTAAGGAGGAATATATGAATGTTCTTCATCGCTGCCACTCATCTGCTTACGGAGGACATTGTGGTGCCTAAGACAGCGTTTAAAGTGCTTCAATCAGGATTTTACTAGCCCACCTTATTCCGCGATGCAAGGAATTTTGTACAAATCTGCGATTGATGCCAACGTACGGGCAACATATCAAGAAGAGATGAAATGCCACTGAATGAGATTTTGGAGTTAGAAATCTTTGAAGTGTGGGGCATTGATTTTATGGGGCCATTCCCTTCTTCTTGCGGGAACAAATACATACTGGTAGCGGTGGACTATGTGTCGAAGTGGGTGGAAGCCTTAGCCTCGCCAACGAACGATTCCAAGGTGGTGATTAAATTATTTACGAAGATAATATTTCCTCGATTTGGAGTCCCACGTGCCGTTATTAGTGATGATGGATCTCACTTCATTAAGAGAAATTTTAGAGTTCTGCTAAAAAAGCATGGGGTAACTCACAAGATGGCTACACCCTACCACCCTCAGACTAGTGGACAAGCAGAGATTTCGAATAGAGAGTTGAAAAGGATTTTAGAGAAGACTGTTTCATGATCTAGAACCAACTGGTCGCTCAAACTTGATGATGTATTGTGGGCATACCGTACTGCCTACAAGACTCCAATTGGAATGTCCCCATACCAGATGATCTACGGCAAGTCTTGTCATTTGCCTGTTGAGTTGGAACACAAGGCATATTGGGCAATCAAGACATTGAATTTTGATTTGAAAAGTGCTGGAGAGAAACGATGCTTGGATTTGAATGCTTTGGATGAGATACGTCTAGAAGCATACGAGAATGCCCGGATTTATAAAGAGCGCACAAAGAAATTTCATGATCGACGTATTTCGCAGACAAAGTCTTATTATTCAACTCAAGACTGCGGCTGTTCCCCGGAAAGTTACGAACCAGATGGTCAGGGCCATTTACTATTAAAAAGGTTTACCCTTATGGGACAGTGGAGATATATCGCAACATAGATAGTCCTTTCAAAGTCAATGGACAACGACTAAAACACTAGTATGATCTTGAGTCTGTGAATACTAGGGTCACTCTGCTTCTTACTGACCCCGTCGGATGAATTCAGCCACGGTCGAGCTAAAGACGTTAAACGAGCGCTTCTTGGGAGGCAACCCAAGTACGTTATCTATCTAGTTTTAATTAGCTTTTTTTTCTCATGTGCTATTTGTTGCAGGGTTGATGTGTTTATTTGTAAAAAAAAAAAATTTATATCACCGATGCTTGGTTTTCGTTCTCACTCCGCTGCTAGAGATTCATCCGTCGTCTGCTTCCCACCGGCGCCCCATTCACTTCGTCCGTTGAGCAGCACGAAGAAGTCGATGCCGCTTGATCTTCATCCACTAAGGCTACCATTTCCTTTATTACTGCTTCAACCGCCCAGCCCTATTGTTGATGAAAGCCTTCCGTTATGCAGCAAAAGAAGGCGACCTTCGGTCCAATGGAAATCATCGCCAACCCTCTCTATTCGTCAACGGAAGGCGACGTAGCTTCTTCCGTTCAGTGCCAACTCTTCCGGACTCTACGGATTCCTGGGTTACTGCCTTATTTACATGAATCGCCGAGAGCTAGTTTCTCTCCGTAGCAAACCCTCTCCGGCGAATCTGCAGAGAATTGCTTTTGATGAAGTTGACTCTGTGGGACTCGTTTCTATTCCCAGCCTTGGCAGCTTCACCCTGCTGTTTCTACAAATTGCCGGTCTTCTTCCCCCACCAACCATTCTCTCCACTGCTATCTTACCGACGAAACTGCGAAACCAATCTGCTCTAATACTTTTCTGACGAACTTAGATAACCTGCTCTGCACCGTTAATCTCCTCTTCCGGACTTTACAGATCTTGCGCTCAATCCTTCATCTGCGCCATGTCTCCGATCCAAAAGAAGATGGCTAGAAAATCAACGATCAAATTTCCACCTCAAGCTGCCGCATATCTCCTTCTACGTCTGTACCACCATCTGTTGCCACTGGATTTGTTGGTCAGTACCCCTCATCTTCCTCTACTATTGAATCCTTACTGAAGCAATTGCTGGATGTGCACAATCGCCAAGAAGAGTACCTCCACCAACTGTTCTCACATCTGAATGAGGGGCAACTACTGATTCGCCATGACCTATTTAGTCAGAGCTCCATGATCGAGAAGATGGCTGCTGAACAGGATCGCCTGAGGCAAATTATGATGTCACTATGGACTTCATTTGGTAACACCCATTTACCAGATGAGGACACCGATCCCGAGATACTCGGCAATACTGCTAATGGTGAGGCGAATCCTTTAGTGATCGAGATCAGCTCTGATGAGGAAAACTGATACAGTGAGTTTCAGCACCCCTATCTCCATATTTTGAGATCGTTTATTGCTATGCATAGGGACTATGCACCTTTCAAGTCTGGGAGATAGACGGTTTATCTTTAGAAGTTTTAAAGTCTGCTTACTATGATGGGTTATTATAGCACTTTGTTTTTAATACGGTACTTTTTGTTCTACAATACTTTTGTTTAAAGTGTTGACGTATTTTGATCTGTTACACCTTGATTTCAAACAACTTATTATGTTAGCTTTTTGAGAAAAAAAAGGTTTTTAATGAAAATCAACGATAGCTTCATGTTTTATTGAATCCATGGGAAGACATCATTATGTTCTAATTCTTAGGTCAAGTCAGGAATTTTATTCCAATGTCTTATTTGATGGAAAAGGATTGTGGAGTGATAGATCCAATTTTTGATTTAGGTTGTAACTTTCAAAGCATGCTATTGATCTTCTGTAGAGGTATATAAACTCTATCAGCCTGATTCTCCTTACTTGTTGGAAACAATCAATGTGCTTGTCTATGGTTATAATCTCTTGAAAGTTAAAAAAAACAAAAAAAAAACAAAACAAAGGGGTGGGCAAATATATAGACTTCTCTACTTGGCACTGCGTAAAATTGGCAGTGGTACCTAAGACATGAGTTGAAGTCAAAACAGAAACAATTTTTGAGGGGATGAAAATACAAATAAGGGTGCATTGGTGTTTTTCCAACTGATATACTTGATTGAATCAGGTTTGATCAGAGTGAATTCTTCAAACAGAGGATTATTGTAGCTTCTGGAGGTAAGCCTCATCTTAACTTTGGTATTTGGATCTTCATACCTTTATTCCTGATAATAGACGATTGACTTGGGTTCCCTGACTTGCTGAGGTTTGCCCGTAATGTTATCTTCCTGGGACAAAATATTTTACAAGCTTGGCATGATTTCATCCTTTTGGTCACCACTTTTACCTACTCTTCTATGTTTGAGGACAAACAATGGTCTAAGTCTGGGAGATTTTGATGTCTCGTATTTATATAGTCTTTATGACCTATATTTACCTGTGAAACGAGACCTATTTTCATGCTTTTACATCTCTTTCTAGCTTATTTCATTAACTTTCTTCAGAAGCTTCACTACTTGTTGTGTTTGCTTAAATACAGGTCAATTCACTCACTTTTGGAGCTACATAAACGTACATTTACATATCTGAGTGAATCAAGAATCTCGACAAGAAGTTTGGTTGTAAACGGGAGTAACTTCAAAAGTTACAGCTTAGGCCACAATCTACATCACGACCTTAATTCTCTAACGGGCTATACGAAGGACCCGTTTCTATATGAGCATAGGCATACGCGATCGTAAAATCTTCGATGATAACTTTTCGGATAAAGACACCCTCGACAAGAAAATTACGGGCATGGCTGTGGTTTGCCTCTCGACAGAAATCTCGCATCCGGCGCAAGAGTTTATCCGTAGCCGCCAGAATTTATTACCGGCCATCGTGGATTAAATGAGCATTAATCGTCTGAAGGTTACGAGATTTAATGAGGCTGCAATTAATGCATTTCCGTTACAAGTCATAAATGCGGAGTTTATTTATTAGCCATCAAGACTCATAATGGATGAGAATTAAGTTGAGAATTTGAAGAGTTATGCAATTAATGGATGAGATTTAATGCAGAATGTGAAGAGACATGCCATAATGGGGATTTAATCCAGAGTTTAATTCAAAATTTAATTCTGAATTTAATGCGGAATACGAAGAGGCACTAAGTTTTCTATATAAAGAACTCAAGATTACCGAATCAGGGGGAGGGAAGAGAGACAAGGACTACACTTGATAGCCCAAAGTTCGGTGGCGAGCAAGAACGCAATCCAAGGAGAAGAAGGCGACTACAAAGGAGGAGAGAAAGGAGTTTGTTTAATTCTTTTCTCATCTTTACTTCGTTTAGTCTTCTTTACATGCTGATCGAAAGGCTTGTACTTGTCGTAACCATGTATGTACTAACATAAAACCTCAATTGGGATTTGGGCATAGCCCATCTTTTTGATTTGTAAGTCTAATGTTAAGAATTGCTTTTTGAGACATCTTTCGAAGCCATTTGATCTTGGTTTATTTCATTCGTGTTTATCGATTCTTGGCCAGAACGGTTTTCACTTTAGTGGATTGTGGTAACAACTGAGAGGTGAATTGCAATCGACAGATCCTCCTTGATCATTCCTGTGAGCTCTATTACAAGAGTGTAGAGACCACTTGGGGAATCTTCGTGTCCTATTTCAACACGATCTACTTATGCTTAGTCCACCGCGAGAGTAGGAGACTAACTAAGTAGATTGATGAGTTGTCCACCGCGAAAAGAGGACATTTCCTTGGATTTCTAAAGATCTTCTAAGCAGTATTTTCCTTTACGCTTATAAGTTAATTGACGTGGTGTACTACATCGGTAAGTCGTGCACTGGCGAATTCTGTGCAACAACTGCCAGTAGGAAAGATCATTTTCCCTTGCCTTTTATTGATCAAATGGTTGAGAAGCTTGCTAAACACTCTTACTTTTGTTTTCTTGATGGATATTCCGGATTCTTTCAGATTCTCATTCATCCTGATGATCAGGATAAGACCACCTTTACATGTCCATATGGTACTTTTGCTTATAGAAGAATGTCCTTTGGTTTGTGCAATGCACCTGCTACTTTTCAGAGATGCATGATGGCTATCTTTTCTGATTTTATTGAAGATTTTATGGATGTATTTATGGATGATTTCTCAGTATATGGTTCCTCTTTGGATGTTTGTTTGGCTAATCTATCTCGGGTTTTACAGAGATGCGAAGAGACTAACCTTGTTTTGAATTGGGAAAATTGTCACTTTATGGTTAGACAGGGAATAGTTTTGGGTCATCTTATTCAGAGAGAGGGATTGAAGTGAACAAAGCCAAGATAGAAGTAATTGAGAAGTTGGCTCCACCCACCACTGTCAAGGAGATCAGGAGTTTTTTGGGATATGCAGGGTTTTACAGGAGATTCATCAGGGACTTCTCTAAACTTGCTAAACCCCTGACTGATTTACTTTGTAAAGATGCCAAATTATGCTTTGATGAGAAATGTCTGCTTGCTTTTCAGGAACTAAAGAAAGCCCTGACATTAGCACCCATCATGCAACCACCTAACTGGGAGTTACCTTTTGAGCTTATGTGTGATGCCAGTGACTATGCAGTGGGAGAAGTTCTAGGGCAAAGGAAGGAAAAGAAGCCTTATGTGATCTCTTATGCCAGTAAAACTTTAGATGAAACACAAAGGAATTACACCACTACTGAGGAGTTGTTGGCTATAGTTTTTGCATTTGACAAATTCAGATCTTACTTGATAAATTTGAAAGTTGTAGTATATACTGATCATGCTGCAGTTAAATATTTGATACAGAAGAAAGACAATAAGCCACGGTTGTTGAGATGGATTTTGCTTCTGCAAGAATTTGACCTCGAAATCAAAGATAAGAAAGGAACTAAGAACCTTGTTGCAGATCATCTTTTAGGAATAATGGTAGATACTGAAAAGAATAATGAGATCAATGATTCCTTCCCTGAAGAACAACTCTTAGCCATTGAACAACTCAAAGCCCCCTAGTATGCTGACATAGTGAATTATCTTGTAGTCGATATTTTTCCTTCTGATTTAAGCTACCAAAAAAGAAAAAGATTTTTGGCTGAAGTGAAACATTATTTTTGGGATGAGCCTTATGTGTTTAGAAGATATGTAGATAGCATTTTTAGAAAATGTGTACCTGAAGAAGAAATTGCAGATATTTTGCTTTAATGCCATGGATCCTCCTATGGTGGACATGCTGGTAATGAAAAGATTGCTTTCAAAGTGTTACAATTAGGATTTTATTGGCCCATAATTTTCAAAGATGCTAGAAACTTTGTGTTATCTTGTGATAAATGTCAAAAGGTTGGGAACATTAACAGAAGACATGAGATGCCACTGTCCAATATTCTTGAAGTTGAGATATTTGATGTTTGGGGGATTGACTTCATGGGACCTTTCCCATCTTCAGGAGGTAACAAGTACATTCTTGTAGCAGTTGATTATGTCTCAAAATGGGTTGAAGCCCTCGCTTCACCAACCAATGATTCGAGAGTTGTTACTAAACTGTTTAAAAGAATTATCTTTCCACGATATGGGACACCACGAGTAGTGATCAGTGATGGAGGATCGCATTTCATAGAACATAAATTTTCAGCCTTACTCAGGAAATATGGAGTAATCATAGAGTTGCAACACCTTATCACCCCCCAAACAAGTGGACAGGTTGAGATATCAAACAGAGAGATCAAAGGAATTCTAGAGAAAACAGTGTCATGCACTAGGAAAGACTAGACATTCAAACTTGATGATGCATTATGGGCTTACCGAACTGCTTTCAAAACACCCATAAGTATGTCTCCTTTTCAATTGGTCTATGGAAAATCATGTCACCTTCCTGTAGAGCTCGAGCATAAAGCATACTAGGCAATCAAGATGCTGAATTTCGATTTGAAAAACGCGAGTGAAAAACGGAGATTGCAATTAAATGAGCTAGATGAGATCAGACTTTCTGCATATGAAAATGCAAGAATTTATAAAGAAAGAACTAAAAGATGGCATGATCGACATATTCTCAGAAGAAATTTCCAACCAGGTGACTTTGTTCTTTTGTTCAATTCTAGATTGAGACTTTTTCCTGGAAAACTTAAGTCTCGATGGTCTGGGCCTTTTCAAGTAAAAAAGGCTTACCCTTACGGAGCCGTAGACATATGGAGTGAAGAAACAGGAGAGTTCAAAGTTAATGGTCAGAAGCTAAAGCATTATTATCAAGAGGAGCGAATTGAAGAAAAATAAAGTTTATATTTAGATGAACCACGATCAAATCCGAGTGCAAAAAGGTCAAGTTAATGACCTTAAATTAGCGCTTCTTGGGAGGCAACCCGAGCTTTCTAACTTTATTTTTACTTTCTTTCATTTACTTTTATCTAGGTCTTCTTTTCAGAACTCATTTTTAGTTTTTGTAGGTAAACAAACTTTGGTGGAAGAAACCCAAAGGCGTGAGTGGGTAGAGTCTTGGAAGGACGCTTCTTCTACATATCTGTGTCCGCCGTCACTACTACTCTATTTTTCATACTTATCATTTTGATCTTCGATGGGGTTGTATAATGATATTGATGATTCATCTTCAATATGGTTGTATAATACTCAATGATATTTTGATGATGATTTTCTTTTCAATATGGTTGTATTCACTTGATAATATTTTGATGACATGACATGTTAATGTTTGATGATGATGAGATGATTTGTGGCTTTGAATCACTTTTGAAATTATTGATGATTGATATTGTTGAATGAATCCAAAATTAAGACTAGAATAAGGCTTATCATGGAAAATTTATTTCTCTTATACATATCTACTTTTGAAATTCTTCATTGGTTGAGGAGTAGGATTTTAGGGAGATATGTTGTTTGAAAATTTTGATTTAAAAGTGAAACTACTTCTTGAATAAAATCAGCATATGAGTATGAATATTTGAATTGATATTGATTGATTAGTCTTGAGGTTTTGTTTATTTTACTATTTGTTGGGAAAAAGAATCCAAAATCCACAAAAATAGTGAGAGACTCCCCTACTTGGCACTATATAAAATTGACAATGGTACCGAACGACATGGGTTGAAGCCTGAAAAAAAAAATAAATGAGAGGAATCTATTCTCATTAACTCCATTGTCTTTGGTGAAAATTCCCAATACTAAAAAGACATGAGTTCTATTACACTGACTATGTGGTCAGTGTACTCCGATTTCGTCACCAGAAAAAAGGTGGTAATCGAATTAGAGAATGTGATTGATGCAAAAAGAAACAAAAAAGTATGTATCTATGTGGGTACATGTCATCCAAAAACAAAAAGAAAAAGAAAAATATGAGTGGAAAAATATTTTGGATATCCTATTCCTGTAAGCAAAAGTATGATAAACCTAAACTGAAAATTGGATAAAGTCTTGAGATTGAAATTCTTTCTTTTATGCAAGTTGTGAAATTTTATTTGACTAAGTTGTGGATCTTGAGAATTAGATTTAGAAGATGATATATCTGTTTTAAAATTTTATAATGCAATTAATGAAGATTTTTCATTGGTGATTGTATGTTAGAAATTTATTTTCCATGAGAAAGTCTATGCCTATGATCAATTTTTGAATTTTCTTCGTTTTTGCTTGAGGACAAGCAAAGTTTGAGCCTTATGTGTTTGATGACACCGAAATTTATTGTAATTTCTATGCCATTTTGTTGATGGTTTTGTGTCATATTCATAGACTTTGCTTATTTTTATGCCCTTTTTATCAATATTTGCATAATCTGCACTCTTTTCTGTTTTTAATGATTTTTAAGTAAAAAGACATGTTTTTCAGTCGATTTCGAGCAATCCAAGTGCATAATTGAATTTACAACATCAAAAGGAGATCACACGTCAAATTTCAGAAGATTTGGAGCTTTAGAGGAAATTACGGCACCTCCAATATATTCTTTACGGTACCGTAATTTGGAGGTTTTCCGGGCAGAGAATCTCATATGATTATGGCACTACCGTAAATATCTTTACGGTGCTGTATTTTGGAGCATTTTTGATAAGAGGATTGATGGAGATTACGGTACTACCATAAGGATCCTTACGGTACCGTATTTCGGGTCGATTTTCAACCGAAAGATTTTGACATTACGGCACTACCGTAAAGAACGTTATGGTACCGTAATTCCAGAAGATTTCAAGCTGGGACCTCATTGTCCATATTACGGCACTGTCGTAAAGACCATTACGGCCGTAATTACATCGCTGCTCATGACTTTCCCGGTCAACTCCGTAGCCTGATTTTTGCGCGGTTGATTGCGGATGATCCAGGCCCTAATATTTGAAGCTGTAAGAAGGCAAAAGGGAGCCATTGACGAGATGAAAGGAAGCACACCAAAAGCCCTAATTTTCGTTCACCACAGAGAGAGAAATCGCCTCACACGATGCTGCCCTAAGTTTCACCGCCGGGAAGCGTACAGTGCATCTCCGGCCGTGAAATTTGAGTGGAAGCTATGCATAGAGGGGGAGAAGGAGCACCTAAAGTTTCAACGTGATCGGAGATCAGACGGAGGAGAAATCACAAGAAAACCGAGCACCGCCGCTGTTCGCCCAGATTACGGCCGTAAACTTCCTTACGGCCGTACCGTAATTTTCACTCTTCCTCTGTTTTGATTTTTTTTCATCATGAATCATTTTAATCTTCCTTCTATGATAGCTTAAACCTCTTTTGGGACATGGGGGAGTAATTCACTTGAGTTTTAATGACTAGATGACTATCTTTTCTATTATTTTATCTTGTTTAATCTTAGCATG
>JANTFE010015748.1:44026-55966 GCA_027562315.1 Costus pulverulentus | reverse complement strand
CCCCCCCCCCCCCCCCCCTCAAGAAAGGGTTCCTTCACCACGTCCCCCGAACACTAGTCACTTTACTCCGTTACCTGTCGCTGATGGTCCTTGGCACCACCTCAGCATGGATTTAGTCCTAGGACTACCCCGCACTGCGTCCCGCTTCGACTCCGTCTACGTGGTTGTAGATCGGTTTTCGAAGATGGCACATTTCATACCCTGTTCACGCACCGCGGATGCGACCCATGTCACCCACCTTTTCTTTCGGGAGATTGTCCGTCTCCATGGTCTTCCCCACACCATCGTGTCCGATCGTGACACGCGCTTCGTGAGCCACTTCTTGCGCTCAATCTAGGCCCTCTTGGGCACCACTCTAAAATTTTTCACTGCTTATCACCCCCAAACTGATGGACAAACTGAGGTGGTTAATTGTAGTTTGGGTAACCTGCTCCAGTGGCTTATCGGGGATCACCCAAGGTCTTGGGATTCCATTCTCCCCATGGCGGAATTTGCATACAATAGCGCCGCTAATAGGTCTACGGGTCTTAGTCCCTTCCAGATTGTTACGGGCCGTCAACCCCGCAAACCCATTGACCTGCATGACCTACCCATGGAGTCCTATCTGTATGAACATGCAAATTCCTTTGCCCAGCATATAGCTAGTTTGCATGACGAAGTTCGGCATCGTATCTTTTTGGGCAACACTCATAATGCGATGAAGGCCAACGAGCACCGTAGGCCACATTATTTTTCTATCGGTGAGTTGGTGAGGGTGCGCATCCACCCCGAGAGAGTTTCAAACAGGGCTCATTTTAAGCTCCGGCCACGTTACATGGGGCCATATGCGGTGGTGCAGCGAATCGGCTCCAACACCTATGTACTGGACCTACCAGAGGACATGGGCATCCACCCCATCTTCAACATGGCGGATCTGCTTCCTTTCTATGGTCCATTGGAGGAGCCATCGGACCCTGACGAGCCTCTACCCCCTAGTTCTCCGGAGGAGAACTCCTCAGAGTGCGCAGCGAAAGATGATGCAGGAGCATACAACATGAAAGAAGGGGAAAATCTGGCCCCGACGGTGTCCTAAAAATTTTCCACAGAAAGTTCCACGGGGTACCCAGCGATGGAAGCCACACCCCGTGAGTCTTGCGGACAACTACCCGATTCGGGGGCGGCTTCACATGCACAAGTTCAATTTTCCACAGAAAGTTCCTCGGGCTACCCCATGACGAAGACCACACCCCATGAGTCCTGCAGACAACTACCAGGTGCACAACTCCGATTTTCCATAGAAAGTTCCTCGAGGTACCCAGCGACCAAAACCATGCCCCGTGGGTCCTGCGGACAACTACCGGGTGCACAAGTCCGATTTTCCACAGAAAGTTCCTCAGGTTACTCAGCGACAAAAACCTCGCCCCGTGGATCCTGTGGACAGCTACCCGGAGAAATCTTGGAATCGGAGGTGGAGCTGCATGTACAAGTCGGAACTCCCACAGAATGTTCCTCGGGTCACCCAACGACGAAAGTCACACCCCGTGACTTCTGCAGACAGCTACACGAAGCCGCAGAACTGCCCCGGCGACCCCATTTCGACGTATACAACCCACCCTACCATGTTGCTCCACCTCATGAAGACCCAAAGGAGCCCAACAAGGTGTTTATTCGGTGATCTCAACGCCCATCTCACCCACCGGACCGCTTCGTGGGTGTTATCAGCCCACTCTCCATCCACACCGAAGTGACTCGGCCCAAGGACACTACAAGCCAACCCCCGAAGAGCCCAAATCCAGATGGGCCTCACAACCACATCAGCAACACGGCCCAAGAGAAGGCCGCAATGATCGTTACACAGCCCAGTACTTTGAAATTCTGCTGCTTTATCGCGGTTTGCTCCGAGCGCGTCTGATTGCCTAACCGCCTCCGTACGAAGACCAGAAGACCATGCGACTAGCTTCAAGAATATTAGGTAGAAGTTTATTTCTCTTTTGTCTTATAGCTGTAGCTTAACTACTTTATGGGCTGCAAGAATAGGTAGTTGTTAAAGTAGCTTGTCTTTTCCTGCTTTGTCTTGTTCCCTCCCCTCTTGTTCTATAAAAGAGGAGGCTGGGGTGTTGTGTTCCTTAGTTCTCTTGGTGGTAGAGTACTCCTGGTGAGCTGAGAGCCTCCAGCATTTGTAGAAGTCGAAGTCGGCGCTTCGCCTTCAAAGTTTGTAAGAGTCGTGGTCGGTGCCTTGACTCCGAAGTGTTTCCTTCCTGGTTTCGAAGTAGTAAAGTAAATCCCACTGCCTCCGGTGGGTCAGGTCCGCTTGTCCTTTCATTTCATCGTATTCATTTCCATTACGATTTTCAATCTTCCACGGGTATCCATTCGCCGGAGACGTGGACGTTCTGCTGTTCTTTGGTTTGTTTCAGGCGCATAGGTGTGCGAGCTGTGCCCTGCGAATCCGCTACTTCCCATTGCGATGTGCTGAGCTTAAAATCTGCTACATGAGAGTGCTAAATTGCTACGAGGTTAGTGCGTTACATTCTATAGTTGTGTGTCGTTGTGTTCTTCTGCATTCGTGTTGCCCTGATCGAACTCGACGCTGATTTCATCGTGTTCTCTGCTACATTTCTGAAGTGATTTTCACTTCCCTCGTCTAAAGACCCTCTCCCGTTTTCGTGTGCATTGTGTAATTGCTGCATTTCCGAACCCTAGAATTTTTATACTTCTAAAATCTAAAAATAAGAACACAATTAATCTCTTACGATGAGTTCCTATCATAAATTCTTGGGTTCCAAGTTCGATGAATCACCTCTCGGTCCATATCACAAAACTCCAACACATGTTAATGCATGAAACTAGGAAAAATTAAAGATGTTAATCTCTTAAGTAAAATTATCATGACAAGAATATATTGATGGAGTAAAAGTCATGTAATCATTAGAATATCAAGGGGATTAAACCCCCATGTCCCAAAAGAAAGTTTTAAGCTAGCATGATGGAAGAATTACAGCAAAACATGGTTTTAGATTGATTAGAAATCTAAAGGGAGGAGTAAAAATTACAAAACAGGGCTATAATCAAAATTATAGCCTGTAATTTGTGTAGAGTCGCGAAGAATAGTGCACGCGACCATGTTTTCATTGATTTCTCCCTTGATCGGCCTCCTTTCACTCTGAAAGTTTTGTGGCGTGTTCTCCTTCCTCAGGCGAAGCTTCCTTGCAAATTTCGTGGCTGGAGATGGTCTATGCGATGAACGGCGACAAACCCTAGCATGGCGGTGATTCTCTGAAATTCTCCATGAAGTGTTGATGAAAATTGTTCCTTTTGCTTCGATAATCTTGGCCTCCTAATGCTGAGTCTTCCCCTTTTTACGGATCTTCAATTGGTGCCCAAAATCTCGAGAAATCATCTTTTTAAGCTTTCGGCAAAAAAATCAGAAAACTGGGCGCGGAATTACGGTACCGTGATGAACATTATGGTACTGCCGTAATGGCTTCGGAGGTTTCTATAAGGATTTCGTCCAAAATTACGGCACCGTGAAAATCCTTACGGTAGTGCCATAATTCTTCCGAAATCTCTGAAAGTTTCAATATGAAATTGGACCTAAATTATGGCACCATGGAAAGGGTTACGACAGTGTCGTAATTTGTCCGAAATCCTCTGAAGTCTCGGCCCGATTCTGATAGAAATTACAGCACCGTAAAATTTATTACGGCAGTGCCATAATTTCCAAAAAAAATCCACTGTCAACCGCTACCGTGAAATCCATTACGGTAGTGCCCTGATTTCATATTACAGCCGTAAAAATAATTACGGCACTACCGTAATTTCTCTGGAAAGCTTGGTTTGGGTTGAAATTTGATGTGCATACTCCTGTTGATGATTAGAACTCGCTCGTGCATCGAAATTGCTTGAAAACTTGTGATAATGATGCCTTTTTACCTGAAATTGATCAAAAACCGAAGAAGGTGTAGATTCCGAAGTATTTGGCAAATAAGACATAAAAATAAAGCAAAAGAGCAAGATTATGACTCAAAAGGTTAGTTAATCAGTATAAAAAATACTATAAAATTTAGAGTCACCAGAAGCCAAACCCTAGCTTTGTCCTTGAGTGAGAAGGAAACAACCTAAGTTTGATGGAGGCAGAGACCACATGCCAAGAATGTACAAGTGGAGTTTACGAGTGCCATAGACAAAGGTTCGGAGGCTCACAAATAAGCTAGCAAGCTCAATCATAAAGCTAGCTAAATAATGGAAGAATTACTTCAACCACTTCAAGTGTGGCTCAAGACATTGAAGAATAAGTTGTCGCATACTCAATAAATTCCACAAATCAGCCAATCCAGCCATGGCCATTTGCGCATAACTCCAACTCAGCAACATGGGATCTCCTCCAACGTTCATCAAGGGATAAATCTTCTCCAGCCAAGCAAATCTCCAACATGCGAACCTATGAAACGAAAGAGCAACGTCTCCTTGCAGCCCAAGAAAGGAAACGTTAACGTTCCCCTGCAACGACTCTAAATTTCTGGATATATATCTATCGCATGAACATTGTAATCAACAGACTTGTTGAATGAATTTGGAAATGGTTTTCTTTCCGATGGAATCGGATGTCTCCTTTCTTCTTCTCCTCTGAGGTGCTTGTGTCACCTACCTTTCCCCTCTCCTCCTTCTAGGGCCGAGCCCCTCCCTCTTACCCTCTTCCCTATTCTCTTCTTCTACCTCTAATTCTCCTTCTCTGTTCGCTGCAACGATCCGCATGCTTCAGTACATCTCAGATTTTTGAAAATTCGCAACCTTGTCGTCGACGATCTACCAACCGGATCTCCACGAGACTTCGGCCACCACTCCTTCTTCCCCTGAAGAAGCTTCAGCCGCTGGCATCCACCCATCCATTGCTCCGATCGCCGGATCGAGAGCACCGACCAACTCCCCTGTTTCCGCCCAGTTTACGCCCTAGATCTGCCTTCCGATGTCGTCCTCCTCCGACCGGCCACCATCTGCCCAGAAACTCTGGCCACATCCTCACCTCATCCATAGCAACCTCCAGTTGTAGCAGTTTTGGGTTTGGTCCATCACCGGCCGACCGGCGACGAACCTTGCTCCAGACGCGCGACCTCCCCTGTTCTAGATCTATTTTAGTTTCCTGTTCCAATTTTCCCGCATTGCTAATCTGATTAAGCTATTTCTTGCATGGATTTTAAGAATTTGGCGCATGATGACACTGAAATTTATAGTAAATTTCATGTCATTTCATATATCTTTTTGTGTCAAATTTTTGAATCTTTACTTGTTTTTTATGCCCTTTTTATCAATTACTGCGGAATCTACTTTTTTTTTTGTTTTTGATAATTTTTAGGCAAAAAGGCATGATTTTTAAGTGTTTTCAAGCAATCCAAATGCATGAATGAATTCCCACCATCAAGAGGAGATAACATGCCAAATTTTATGAAAATTGGAGCTTCAGACCAAATTACAGCAGGGCCGTAATCTATATTACGGTACTGTATTTTGACGACTACCGTAATATCAGAGCACTACCGTAATTTGAGAATTTTTCATCCAGAAAGATTTTTGGAAATTACGGCACCACCGTAAGGATTTTCACGGGCTGTAATTTGGAACGCTTTCCGACCAGAAATTTTGGCTGAAATTATGGCACTGCCGTAACATATTTCATGGTACCATAATTCCTGACATATTTCCTCCTAAGAACTCGACTGAAATTACGGTAGTACCGTAACCAAAAATACGGCTGTAATTACAACCTGGAGACGTGATTTTCACGGTCAAATTTGAGTCCGATTTTTGTGGGATCGATTGCAGACGATCCAAACCATGAAATTCAAAGTTGTAAGAAGCAAAAGGAGAGCTTTCAAGGTGATGAAGGGAGAGGCACCAAAAGCCCTAAATTTCATCCTTTGGTCTAGTTGGGGAAGATTCAGATTGAGCATAGCAGCCTACATGACACTACAACTTTTGATAAATGATTAAATGATGCATTTGTTTTCTCAACTAATCTGATTAGTATGTTTTGTGCAGGTGCTTTAAGCAATCGGTGCAACAAAGATCTTGAAATTTGGTCAGATTATGTTACACACATCTCATTCTACCGCTAGGATTAGTTGGATCCAAGAAATAATGAATGGTTCAACCTAGGAGGCATTGCAAAATTTGTAATCTGATAAATTTTTGTACTGTGTTATTTACCGATCTGATTAGCTATTTTGTTATAGATGCCATAAATTCCAGATAGTTCTCCATGCTCTAATTTTTACATGATTCAAAGAACTAGCTTTATTCTACAACGTGGTTTAATCAGTTTGAATTTTGGACATATTGATTTTTCTACAGGGTATAACAACTTTTCCTAAATAATTATTTTTATTGCCCTGGAAATCTGCTGTTTTCTGAACTTTGAAGTTTTTTCTGAAAATACAAAGATAAAAAAAATTGATTTCAAATTAGTAGAATTGTTACATGCTTCCCCCCTACATCAGTTTGGTATCAGAGCGAGGTTTGTGGGCAACTCTTGTTTGCCCACACGATCCTTTGCTTGCTCATTGCATAAAAAAAATACATGCTTTCATGTTTCATTGTATTTAGTTTGCATGCTTGTTAAGTTATTTTCTGTTTATTTGCTAAAAAAAACTTATTATGTGCTTTTATGTTTAGCTGTTTATTACTTTTGTATGTTAGTTAAAAAAAACATATTGCATACATTGAAAACAATTCTGTACAAAACTGTATATGATATTTCTCAAGTTGTATTTCAATATTGATAATTATTGAAACTGAAATCTGCACTATTTTGAGCTTTGCAAAATCTGCTTTCTGCCAACTGATTCCTCAATTTTCTAACTAAACTATTTTCAGTTTGGAATACCTATAAGTGCAGCCTTGGATGTATTGATTTGATGCTTAAATTCTGCACTTGAACTCTGAATTTTGTTTTTCAGCCTTGTTCATATTGCAATCATCAACTTGCTGCAATGAATTCTGATTTACTGCTGGGTTTTGTTTATAATTCTGCACTTAAACAATAGTCATTCTCTGCTTAATAAGTTTCTTGTTTTTATCATGCGTCGGTATAATCAAAGAGACTTAATCTATTCCAAAGATGGATATCAAAGACTCACCCTTAGACCTAATAGTTTCACTACTTTTGTTTGGTGTGAAGACCATAAGATTAGAACTGTTATAGATCATCAAGTTCGCTTTAATGCCATAACACTTAGGGTTGCTGAATGATTTGGGCTCATCTTAGAGAAACACAACCACCCATACTACATAACTTGGGACAATCATGAGTTTATCACTATAGTTGACCACCAATGTCTAGTTCCTATTCAATTAGATGGTATGAAAATCAAAATATGGTGTGATGTCATAGGACTAGATGATTTTGATATCTTAATAGGTGATGAATTCCTTCATAATGTCCAAGCCTATCATTATGGAGAACCATGGTGTTATAGTATCATATTTAGAGGATTAGAACATATCATCTACCCTAAGAGCCTAGAGTCAAAGGACTATGATCGTCTTGATAAGTTAGGGGAGCAGATTAAACAGATGTATGAAGAGTATAAGAGACAAAAGGAGCAATCCATGCAAAAAGAAGATGAAAGTTCAACCCCTTTAGAACTTGAACAAACCTCGGAGCCTGCTTTAGAGCCTAAACCATGTCTTGATGAAACCACTGAATTTGAAAAAGCAAGTCATGAAGAGCCAAACCTTCAAGTAGAACCAATGCCTTCACCTTCAATTTTAGGGCCAATGCCTTTACCTTCAATTTTAGGGCTTATTCCCACAGGTTCAGCTTGAGCTTAGCACTACTTCTAGGGACCCTAAAGACAATTTGCCTAAATGTCTAGATGAACCCAAACCCATAGTTCTTCTTGAGCCATATTTTGAACCTAAGTTGGAGCCTTTTGAACTCAACCTGGATCCTAAATGTCAACCAGTAAGAACACCCCTAGATTTAGGAATTATCTCCCAAGACCCTATGATACATGAATCATGTCTTTTAGGTCTTTCTACCCACACCCTTAAGCAACCATTAGGATCAACGGAACATAATAAACCAAAACATGATTTGCTCTTTACACTTAATGATGTTGAGTACATTGACTTCATCATTCCTTGTTCTTTTCTAAGTCCTATGATTTTCTATGACAACTGTACTAATGGACATGGCCGAGAAAGGGAATTGAATGCAGTTGTCATTGGCTTCCAGCTTAGACATTGGACGTTTATTCTTACCCCTCCAAAACTTCTCCACCGGCACAAAGAACAATTCTTCGGGGAAGAATTCTTTTCACCCGGGGAGAATTGATGGAGGTAGAGACCACAAGCCAAGAAGGTACAAGTGGAGTTTACGAGTGCCATAGACAAAGGTTCGGAGGCTCACGAATAAGCTAGCAAGCTCAATCATAAAGCTAGCAAAATAATGGAAGAATTACTTCAACCACTTCAAGTGTGGCTCAAGACATTGAAGAATAAGTTGCCGCATACTCAATAAATTCCACAAATCAGCCAATCTAGCCATGGCCATTTGCGCATAACTCCAAATCAGCAACATGGGATCTCCTCCAATGTTCATCAAGGGATAAATCTTCTCCAGCTGAGCAAATCTCCAACATGCGAACCTATGAAAGGAAAGAGCAACATCTCCTTGCAGCTCAAGAAAGGAAATGTCAACGTTCCCCTGCAATGACTCTAAATTTCTGGATATATATGTATCGCATGAACATTGTAATCGATAGACTTGTTGAATGAATTTGGAAATGATTTTCTTTCCGATGGAATCGGATGTCTCCTTTCTTCTTCTCCTCTAAGGTGCTTGTGTCACCTACCTTTCCCCTCTCTTCCTTCTAGGGCCGAGCCCCTCCCTCTTACCCTCTTCCCTATTCTCTTCTTCTACCTCTAATTCTCCTTCTCTATTCGTTGCAAAGATCCGCATGCTTCAGTACATCTCAGATTTTCAAAAATTCGCAACCTCGCCGCCGACGATCTACCAGCCGGATCTCCACAAGACTTCAGCCACCACTCCTTCCCTTGAAGAAACTTCAGCCGCTGGCATCCACCCATCCATCGCTCCAATTGCCAGATCGAGAGCACCGACCAACTCCCTTGTTTCCGCCCAGTTTACGCCCTAGATCTGCCTTCTGACGTCGTCCTCCTCCGACCGGCCACCGTCCGCCCAGAAACTCCGGCCACATCCTCACCTCATCCATAGCAACCTCCAGTTGTAGCAGTTTTGGGTTTGGTCCATCACCGGCCGACCGGTGATGAACCCTGCTCCAGACGCACGACCTCCCCTATTCCAGATCTATTTTAGTTTCCTGTTTCAGTTTTCCTGCATTGCTAATTGTGGGGTCAATTTTGTTACATTATAAATGTAATATGACCATTTCCAAATTCACCTTAAATTAATAAGGTTTTTGTTTAAAGGATTCTGGCTTCCAATAAGCGCAAGCGCTCATTGTTAATTACCTCTAAGATTAGGGAACCTTTGATTAAGAGATCTACAGTACGTGACAAAATATGAGAGACAAAGTCAAATGATATTATTTATGAATTTAATTTGACGTAGTACATGATAAAAAAAGTTTCCATCAATATAGACTATTTGTGTTCGTCAAACTTTGGTCTTGTGATAGCGTATTGTGTAATACCCGGCCTCGGCAATACAACGTTATATTGAGGAGCTACGCCCCGATGGTAAACATCGACGTACGCACCTCCCAAACAATATTCCGCTGTAATGCATTAAGGCACGTTGGATATTGAATCTGGAAAGATCACCCGGCTTTGACGGCGTGTTGGGTGACTTAAATTTGAGGGAGAAATTACTCGGCCTCGTGGCATGTTGAGTAATCTTAGATTTGGGAATTATTCGGCCTTGCGGCGTATTGGATAATTTATGGGAATTGTCCGGCCTTGCGGCGTGTTTTAAATTTGGAAAATTTGGAAGAATTATCCGGCCTTGCGGTGTGTTGGATAATTTGATTTGGAAATTTATCCGGCCTCGCGGCGTGTTGGATAATTTGATTTGGAAATTTATCCGGCCTTACGGCGTGTTGGATAATTTAATTTGGGAAGTTATCCGGCCTCTCGGCGTGTTGGATAATTTGGTTTAAAAATTTATCCGGCCTTGCGGCGTGTTAGATAATTTGATTTTGAATTTTACCCGGCCTTATGGCGTGTTGGATAATTTGGTTTGAGAATTTTATCCGGCCTTGCGGCGTGTTGGATAATTTGATTTGGAATTTTACCCGACCTTACGGCATGTTGGGTAATTTGATTTTGAAATTTACTTTAGCCTTAGCGAACGCAATATCATATTGAGGAGTTACGCCCCGACGATAAACGTCGACGTACGCACCTCCCAAACAATACTTCGTCGCGATGCGTTAAGACTTTCAGCATTATGCTTGATGGGTATTCAATTGAGAATGTTATTATTATTATTATTATTTTTTTTTGAAAATTTTCATTTAGACGTGATTTGAATTAAGTTTCAGTCTAACAGCGAGATGACTAAGCCAACTAGCATTTTTGATGTTTCATTCTTATCTCATTCATTCTCATATATTTTTTTATTTCATATATCCTATCGTTATTATTATTATTTTTGAAAGAGTAAAGTTACTCCTGTGACTTTGCTCGTCGACTCTTCATCGTGCTTGATTGTGCTCGTCGGCGAGGGATTTGTGGAGGATGGGCGATGGAATCGCCGGGCGGATCCATGGGGAGGAGAGGAAGGCTGGCCATCCTGAAGCCTATGGACTGCTCCTGAAATCTGTTGGAGGTGCGATGGGATCGGACAAGATCATGAAGCAGGGGAGTTTGACAGTGTTTGAGGGAGCCACAGCTCGGGCTAGGGTTTAAATCTTGGCATGAGAAGTCCAGGCTCGTCGGAATTGATGACTGAGATTCGCTATTCAGAAGTAATTCAGATTCTGAAATGTGGATCAAGGTAATCAGGAATTTTTTTGCCTCTGGTTTATTTCATTTTTGCTTTGACTTCCTTTTCCTCCTGAGATCGATTTCATACTTCGGCCAGTTGATCGGATGGAACTGGGAAGTTGATCGGATGGAGCTGGGATTAATTTCACTGGCGAGGGATCATTCTCCCTTTTTCCAGGGGCTGCGACAGGATTGGACCCATTGTAGACCCGAACCCGTAGCACAGTGAATTCGGGCCGGATCTGCACTTCGGATCGACTCCGTTGGTATCAGATCTTTTTTTCTCTTCTTTTTTTTTTATTCAATTAGGGCTGGGTTCCGGATGTCTCGTCGGCTGAGATTGAAAGTCAGCGACTGAGCAAGGTCCGTCATTGTTCTTTGTCCTCAGACGGATTATGCTCTTCGTGGCAAACTTTCTATAGGCGCCCTGCCCTTCTTCCGTTCTTTTTCTTTTCACGACCTTTTCCAAAAGCTTAATTTCTTCTACAATCTCCATCACCTCGCTTTCAGTAGCGGGGAATAGCCCGGTTCAGATTGTTAGGTTTTCTATAGAGGCAGAGTCTCGCCATCAGTTTTGGTAAGAACCCTTTTCTTCCCTTTTTTATTTTACTTCCAGTATCCTCAACTAGGATTTACGGCGTTTCATTTGCATTTTTTTTGTTTTAGGGGCCCAGTATTTTTGCTTTTTTGTACTCCGAGACTAGAAGATGTTCACCGCACTCTCCCTCCCTTCTTTTCATTCACAAAGATCAACTCACGCCACCCTCTTCTCTTCTTTCCTTTTTTTGTCATTATTATATGTATTTTTTGAGATTCTACCGATTGAACTCCTTCACTGCCTGGGCTACAGCAATTTCTTCGAAGAAGAGGGAGTAATCAGAAGACGGGGACGGAGCAAATCTTCACCGGTTACTTCTCAAACTTCAGCGACATTTGCAGCGTTTTCTCGGAATTGAAAATCAGAGATGAAGCTGACTGAAGGGTATAGCAGGT
>JANTFE010015748.1:24212-43529 GCA_027562315.1 Costus pulverulentus | reverse complement strand
CACCACTTCTTGATATTTTTTCTCTCTTTTATTGCATTCACCTTGGTGCCATAGGCGCTTAGTGCGCTTAGGCCTAAAAAGTGTGTTCCTCGTGATGAACTCAAAAAAACAAAGATCGGAAAAGGGTGCGTGTGTGCTCCATCGTGATGCCAGGATGCTTAGTGCATCCATGAAGCCTAAGAAACTGTAAAAAGAATCGCGATAGAGTGAATGTGTGTGTCCATCGTGTTGCCAGGATGCTTAGTGCATCCATGAAGCCTAAGAAAACCGTAAGAAGAAGCTTCCTTTCATTCACCTTCATATACCCCTTGCAGTTTCTTGGTATTTTCTTCTCCTCCTTCCTGCGCTTCTGTCTTCTGTGTCTTCGTATGTTTTTTTTTTGCAAGCTGGTGTTGTCTTCTCTCGTTACTTCCCCGTGTGTTGCGATGTCCGTCCCCTGTGCTTTTTTCTTCTGCCGACCTCTCTTATATAGGCCACAGCTTGACGCTTCTTCCAATTTCGCTTTCAGCCCACTCCGCCAGCGTTTTTTTTTCTTCTTTCTTATCAACTCTGACCATCTCCTTACTCTTGGCAGCAGCTTTGGAGAAAATTATCAGATTTTCTTCTTTGATTTCGATTTTCTTTCTTTTGACTTGTCCTGTCTACAAACCAGTTGGTGGGATTTGGTGATCTTCCCTCTACTTTCTACAGATTTTATTGTTTATTTTGGAGTCTATATGCTTTTTCCGTTACACGCTTCCACAATTATCTCTTCTGATTTTTTTTGAAATAGCTTTATTTGCTTTGATAGTTTGGCGGGGTTTCTGCTCTGTGTCCGGAAGCTTTTCATCCTTTTTTTTGTGAGTTTTTGCGAAGCTGGCTTTCTGCTAGGATTCTTTTGTCTTCTTCCCATGCATGCACACTCTCCTTGCTAGCAATCTTATTTAAATCAAATGAAGCTTGTCGCTTCTTCTAGTCAAAACCAAATTTGACCACCTGCACTCTTTAGTTGATCACCTCAAAAGATTTGGGGCTCTGTTTGAGTCTAATCAAAATGCTTTGGATGACTTCTGGTTGGTTAACATGTGCAGGTCCGCGTATGTGCCTTCCCAGCCAGTCGGCTGGGGCTGAAAGAGATTGGAATCAGCCCAGATTGCAATCCAGGGAACAGGGTTATTCCACGACGAGTCTTTCAATGCTCCGAAGTATATTTATTTTACTTATTGTTTACCGAGCTTCATGTTGTATTTTGTCAATTACAGCTCTTCAATTGGGCTTTGGAACCAGCAGATGATAATATTCCGGATAAACTTTAGGAGTTTGGTTATCTTGATGTCGCTGTGTGGGCTGAGCAGAATCATTTGCACGCAGTCCCCATCTCAATACAACCTTGTTCTGCTGTGTATTCTTAACAAGATAACCGTAGACTAGTATTGCATGGAAGATTGAGTTGCCTCGGGTCTCAAATGTCATGTGTCTGGTTATTCCAAGCTTTTTTGTATTATCCATTTGGTGCGAGTGCTGACCAATACTCATTCTTGCTCATTGTCTGACTTTGCTTGTAAGCCCTTAGGCTATCATGACCGCTTTGTCTTGTATATCTGGATCAATATTGAAGATTTGGATCTCGGTGATGTTTGCAGATTTGTCAGATTCATAGATTAATCTACACTTCCCATTTTTGTTGAAAATTCCTGTTTTCATTGTAGCATTTAATTTATGTTGTGGAGTATCATTTTACATCCTTGATTTCTATTTCTCTCTTTTGATAGAGTAGCGATAATTTATCTCTTCAATGTGAATACTTTGGCTGGAGAACTATTAATCTATACATCTGAATTTCTAAAAAAATTTTTGTAGCTGTATTGATAGATTGCACTGCTTAATTTCTGATTTCATTCATCGCAAACTATTGCTAGAATTTAAAATTGATGTAGCGAACAAATAATTCCAGCACATAACAGCCACGTACAAATTCTGCTTCGAAGCATGCTACACACATCGGTGAAAATCTATAGTTCTACATAACATATTTATGGCTCTAGCTTATATCTTCAGGCAACCATCTTGTCTTTTCAAAGTGATATCGCATCCCAGTTATTTAGAAATCATGTATCTTGGGTACATTGTAATAAGATCGAGGTTGATATCATAAGTTTGTACCTGGAAGTGCAACCAGATGCACAAACCATTCTAGATATGTGTGATCCCTTTTGAATAATAATGTTGTCATGTTACATAATCTGAGGCTATAAAATTGTATTACAGTATGTTTTAGATTTTAATTGGCCTCCCCCGCCTTTACGTGCCTAGTTGCGAAGGATTTCTGAGACTGTTTACTTTACATTTCATAAAGTATCGACAACATTTTGCCCTTGTCATTTTTCACATTTCATGATCTTCATGAATCTCATTGCGATACATGTTTAGAAAGAGCCCTTTTTTCTTAAATTGCAGGAACTTCTAACTGTTCTACATCTATAAAATTTCAACTGCTGTCATTGAAGAATTTGGGAATGTGGAAGAATATGGACATGTGACATAAAATTTGGCTGCGGCACATTCATGTCTGATACACGATCCTTCATAGGGTTTTTGTCAACTTTTAAACCAGTGGGGACTTTGTTAGCTTGCAGCTTGAGTGGTATAATTCTTTAACCCTCCATTGTATGCCAGATTATGAGAACTGTCAGCGTTGCAATCCACACAAAGCTCATCTATAAATGACACGTATAGATTATAAATTTTCATAGTTCAACACTAATCTAATTAAGCTATTTCTTATAGGGATGTTAAGAATTTGGCGCAACAACAATATTGACATTCGGCACGGATATGAAGTACAAATGTTTTTCTATCCTTTGGTCGAGTGGGGGAAGATTCAGATTGAGCATAGCAGCTTACATGACACTGCAACTTTTGATAAATGATTAAATGCTGCATTTGTTTTCTCAACTAATCTGATTAGTATGTTTTGTGCAGGTACTTTAAGCAAACGGTGCAACAAGGATCTTGAAATTTGGTCGGATTATGTTACACACATCTCGTTCTACCGCTAGGATTAGCTGGATCCAAGAAAGAATGAATGGTTCAACCTAGGAGGCATTGCAAAGTTTGTAATCTGATAAATTTTTGTACTGTGTTATTTACCGTTCTGATTAGCTATTTTGTTATAGATGCCCATGATTATATTTTAAAACCCTAATTTTCAAATATTAGAAATAATAAAATAACAAAATAATAAAATTTATGCAAAGGGTGATAAGTAGTTCCTAGTCTTACACTCCTATGATTTTTTTATTAATATTAATTTATACAAAGTCCTAGACAATGACACTAAAAACTTAACACTGCACATTCGCACCAATGGCACTTGAGACTTTATAGTCCTAGACAATGGCACCAAAGGAATACGTGTTCCGCAAGTGCATGAATGTGTCGAAGTAATAAAAATATTAATCCATAGAGAATCTAAAATTAAGTAACACTTTAGTCATGTTTGTGTGATCTAGGCTAATTGATTTTTATGGAAGCAATGAATTGAGAGTAATTAATGTAAACTATCAAATGTTAGAGAAGTTCAGATATGAGGTTTCGCCATAATTATTTTCGTAAAATAAATCATATTAGCATGAGTCAAATTATTAAGGTTGTGAAAAAAATTTATATTAAATTTAGAAGATGTCCCCTTTTAGTAGATGATCATAATGGTTAATTAGTTTAATAATTGTTTGTCACTTTGATTATCAATCCTAAGTAACTTCATTAAACTCAGTGTAGATCAATTCATCCCCAATATAACCTAGCTACTTTTGTAGTCTAATTGTTATAAGGTCAATTTGTAGGGTTCCAAAACTAGAAGTCACATTTCAATGCTTGTTCTAGATTTCAAAGCAATTTAATTACAAAATCTAAATTACTACAGGTAAATTAAGTTTCACTAATTAAGTCTACATTCTAGCTACTTTGATAGTCTAGTCTTTATAAGTTTAACTATTAAGCTTCAGGGTTAAGAGTCACTTTTAGTCCTTGTCCTAACCCCTATAACATGCAGTAAATTAGATTCAATTAATTAAAAAACATTAATAATCAGCTACAATCAACTTTAACAAACTCAAATAAAATAACAAACATGTTAAATATGAATTATAAAAGGGAAAATTAAAACATTACAAGCTTATACTTACCTCTAATTAAGAGAATAGTTAATTATGTGTGTTAATATTTATAGATGTTCTTAGTAGCAAGCTGGTCTAGTTTTGTTTGCTTCATTGAAAACAAGATTTTAACCGTTATTTTTTTTTTCTTTTTCAAGACCAAAAAAAAAAATTAATAAAGGTTTTTGTTTACTAATTAAACAAGGGGCAGCTTCATCACCATCATTGCAAATGATGGCAATGCTAACAACCTAAGGCTCTTTTGTCATCCACCGCTCTCTTGGATCAGCCTTTAGTAATGATTCTAATTTTTTTCTGGTTAAAAAATGATATCCTTTTGTATCTCTGTTTTGCTGTTTTAGACTTTTAGGGGGGCACACCCGAACGAGTGAGTAAATTTACTTGTAGCGTTAAGCTCTTACTGTTAACGAAGAAGTGAGTGGTGAGTGTGGACGTTAATTCCATGCCGCTGCTGCTGTCGCTATCCATTCATCCTATTCGATAATATATTTATATATTTTATATTGTGAATATGACAATTGTGCGTATATAATCCAGCACAACAGTAAGTTGATAAACTATAACTCAATAATAATAATGATTTGCAGCTAAATTATATTTTGGAAACTGTAACTCAATAAGCTCGTTTTTGTTCTGTTGTCGCTGCCGCTGGTTACAGTAACAACAGCAGTGAGCGCAGGCTGAATGCTACGCTTTGTTCCATGGGCTTTTTTTGGGAAGGGTGCCGCATGTCGTGGCCTCGGCAGTCGGCAGTCGGCAGTCGGCAGCCCCACCGTATTAATTCCATTGTAGCCATTTTGTAGCCGGAATCCCAGCCCCCAACCCACCACAAAACGACACCTCCACCGTTGTCATTTAGTATTTCTCATTTTATTATTTATTTATTATATTTTTATATTATTACTAGGAATTGGCCACTGCTTTGACTGAGACTGAGACACCCATCAAATGTCTATTTAATTCATGATCGTCGTCGTCTCCCATCAAATGTTAAGTTTGATTCATAGCAAACATCTCCGCATCGTCTTCCTCCCTCCTGTCCTGCCTCGTGCTTACAATTTAGATTCAACTCTGCATAAAACATTGCCTAGTGTGCATCTGCTCTTCTGCACCTGACATTAATGCGTCTGTTTATACCTCAATATCTCACTTCTGCTATCACTGCAAAATACTCTTCATTATATCCCCCCTCTTTAAACCTCTGCAGCTGACCTCACCTCATCCTTTCACGCCAGCCATTGATAAATACATGTGTCGGACCAATGCTTGCTGATGTTGTTGACATACAAGGAGCTCGCTTTCCCCCTTCACCGTCCCTCTGCCCCGCCGCCGCAATGCCTAGCCGGCAGATGCCGCTTCCGCTCATGCCCGACCAACACATCCTTTCCAAGAAACCTCTCCATAACGGCTCCAACAACCAGCACAAGGCCGACAACGGGTGCTCTCCCACAGAGGTGAAGAGCGTTGGGCGCCGCCGAGCAAGAGGGCGGAGCAAGCTCCCGGGGCTGTCAGGGAGGCAGGGTGCGGAAGACGGACCTCACGATGCGTTGCCTCCTCCCCCTGTGTCGAGCAAAGGTGTCGCCTTTTGCCGGCGGCCGGGGTTTGGGCAGGAGGGCACGAGGTGCATTGTCAAGGCCAACCATTTCCTCGCCGAGTTGCCCGATAAGGACTTTATTCAATACGATGTGAGTTTTAAAATAGATTATCCATTTATATATCAAGGCTTCAAGGGATTGATTCTAATCTTTTACTTTTTGTCAGGTGACCATCACTCCACAAGTGAGCTCTCCGAGTGTGAACCGAGCTATCATTGCGGAAATGGTGAGGCTCTATAGGGAGACAGATTTGCGCATGAGGCTCCCTGCTTATGATGGAAGGAAAAGCCTTTACACGGCTGGGAGTTTGCCTTTCACCTCCAAGGAGTTCATCATTAAGCTCGCAGAGGACGATGACAACGCAACGGTCATTGCTAGGTTAAATTACTTTATGCTCTTTCTTTCTTCTTCTGACTAGTTTCTTCTCTTTCTTCTTATTTCATCACCTTACTTGTATCATCAATTTGGACGTGAAGAGTAAAGGAGTATAGAGTTGACATCAAGTTTGTCGCTCGTGCCGACCTTCACCATTTGCGCCAGTTCATTGCCGGACGGCAGACTGATGCTCCTCGAGAAGCCCTTGAGGTTCTTGATATTGTTCTAAGGGAATTAGCAAATCAAAGGTGCCATTTACAATTTTTTTTTCCTTTTAGAAAAAAGGATAAGCTCTACATCCACTCGGGAGATTTGGATTACTTTGTAATTGTTGGAAATGCCTGATGGTAGCAGGTACGTATCTGTTGGAAGGTGCTTTTACTCTCCAGATATCAGAAAGCCACAACGTCTGGGTGATGGTTTGCAGTCATGGTGTGGTTTTTACCAGAGTATTAGACCCACACAGATGGGCCTATCGCTCAATATTGGTATGTACTTGTTCATCCAATCTTGTTGGGATATGATGTACTGACACAATTATATTGAATGTTCAGATATGTCGTCCACCGCTTTCATTGATCCTCTCCCAGTGATTGAGTTTGTAACGCAGATCCTAGGCAAAGATGTTTTGTCTAGGCCACTATCAGATGCTGATCGAATAAAGGTTGGTCTGCTTTTACCAGTTATATGTCTTCCAGCTGCCAATTTGCTGATACGTTTGGTTGGATTATCATGCCAATGTATCTTCTAAATTTGCTCTTCTGTCTTGACTTTTGTCAAAACTTGATCTTGGATCTCTAGTACAATGGATTTGCTGTTTTTCATTGTAAACATCAACTGTTTCATAAAGATCAATCATGCATAATTGGCAATGTCAACCAGATAAAGAAAGCTTTGAGGGGTTTCAAAGTTGAGGTCACACACACAGGAAATGTTCGAAGAAAGTACCGAGTTTCAGGTCTGACAGCACAAGCTACACGTGAACTTATGTAAGTGTTACGTTCTCATGGTGCTTTTCTTCATGCATTCCACGTAGTAACATAGTAGAATAACTGGAGAACAGCCAGAGTTCACATCCTATAAAGGGGCAAAAAATAAGTGGATTTGTGGAGAAAGTTTCGCAACACATGATATATTTGATATTGGACATACAGGTCTGGAAATAATATAAAGCACAATGCTAATCAGTATCTGTAGTTTTTCATTTTCTCTACCTCCACACCCATAAAAAAACTACAAACAACAAGCATGCTTACAGCTTCAATCCAAGCAAGATTTTCTTGCAGCAGCATTCCAGTACATGGCACTATCATATCACTGAAATGATAATCCTATTTTCTTCTAGAATTCTGACTCAACATTTCAATAGTTTCCCAATTGATGATCAGAAGAATATGAAATCTGTGGTTGAGTACTTTAAAGAGATGTATGGCTTTACAATTCAGCATGCTCATCTTCCTTGCCTTCAAGTAGGAAATCAGAAGGCAAATTATCTTCCTATGGAGGTGGGTTTGACTGATGTGTAATAACATAATTAAAGCTGGTTAATGCAGATCTGATTTTGTGTAATATATACAGGCTTGCAAGATAGTCGAGGGTCAAAGATACACAAAGAGGTTGAACGAAAAACAAATTACGTCATTGCTAAAAGTTACATGCCAAAGGCCCAGAGAACAAGAAATAGATATTTTACAAGTAAGTGTACGTTTTAACAATAAAATTAAGTATCATATTGTAACACAGAAAGCTGTGTATATAGTGCTTACTCTTGTAACTTCAGCACTGACCTTTCTTTTAGTGTAAGAACAAATATGACACTTACACTAGGCATCGAGGGTAAAAAATGGTAAATTGAGTTCTAAAACATTTTAGGTCATAACTAAAGTAATGCATGGGAAAGATTTATGAGTCAATTACAAACAAATACAATCGATTCTCTTTTGATTATTGTTTTCTTGCTTTCGAATTGTTTTTGAAAATTAAATATAAATAGTCCACATACAACCATTCACCCAAGGAATGTTGCTTGCTGTTTCCATAGAAACAAGTGAACAAGTTTTAATATGAGTTTGTCTTCGTAATGTTTGCAAATTGTTCATCAATAATGATTGTGAATAAACTATATATACTCATTTAAGTAATTGGGAAATACAAGTTGTTAAACTGTATACGCATTTTTATCATTAGCACACATTAACTATCAATATGTTTATAAATATATTTGTTTTGTTGATATTTCTAATTAATTTACTGATGAGTAAAAGACTCAACTTTAAGTTTGTCTACAATGATTATACTAAAACTCGAGCTCATATTATGAACTTGATAAGCTTTTTGTAATCAAGCTTAAACACAAAGTTTGAAGTTGGTTTAGATTGATAAACTCAAGCTTGAAGTTTCGTTATTAATAAGCTTGAATAATCATTAAGCTTGGCTTAGCTCCATTCTTTTTACAACCTTTATTTTCTTAAGTTCTTAGGTTATTTTTCTAGTAACTAGTTTAAATGTATTTCCTCATTTGCATTCTGTTACAGACAGAAAAATAACTTCCACCTTAGTTGGATCTTCGGCGAGCAAATGTCCAAGTTTTACACACAAAAAAAGATGATGAGATGATAAGCTTAAAACAATACCTCCCAACCCTAATACCTACCCTCTGAACTGGGTTATCCCCTTGAACTAAGTCTAGTTTGGCGGGAATAAACTCTCCAAATTGGGGGTTGTTAAACTGGTTCAGTAACATCTCCCCCTTGAAAAACCACCTTATCCCTAGGTTGTGATATAACTTGGGAAATTGTTCTTGTATTGCTAAAATATCCTCCCATGTAGTCTCATCCTCTGCATTAGTCGCCTAGTGAATAAGCCACTATTCTATTGACTTGCCGCCTCGCATGACGCTCCTAGTTGCCAAGATAGTCTCTGGAATGCACTAAATGGACAGTTCTATCTCAAAATTATAAGGAAACTCTGCCTCTTATGTCTGGACTGTATAGCTCTTTTTAGTTGAGACACATGAAAAATTGGATATATGCGAGACGTAGCTGGAAGTTATAAATGATATGCCACTGAACCTATGTGCTCATTCATATGAAAAGGGCCATAGAAATGAGCAACTAGATTTTGATTAATTCTCCAAGCTAATGAGTGTTGATAATAAGGCCATAATTTGACAAAAACAAATTCCAAAACTAACATATTTCTAATGCGCATTCACAAACTTGACCATGTGTTGTTGGGCTCGCTAGAGATCAAGTGGCGCAACGTTTCATCCCATTCCGGTAAGTCTTGCTCGACTGCATCCACTAAAGATTTTCCCATAAGATATTAGTATAATGCTGGTAATGGATGACCATAAATTATCGCAAATGGGGTTTTGACTGCTAATGATTGAAAAGTAGTATTCTACCAGTATGTTGCTCAGTGAAACCATAATACCTAATCTTTAGGTTGTTCTGATGTGAAACAACATAGATATGGTTCCAAGCATCTATTAAGAACCTCGAATTGCCCATCAGTCTCGAATTGCCCATCAGTCTTAGGCTGATACGATGAACTCATTCTGAGCAAAGTCCCATGGAGTCTAAATAGCTCTGACCAGGATCGACTGACAAAAATTGGGTCTCTGTCACTTACAACGTGTTGGAAAATCCCAAGCAAAATTTAAAATAAAATAGAAGCAGAAGCGTTGGCTCGAAATAGATTTTTGGGAAACCAAGGATCATTCTTATGAGTGAAACCATCTAATATGTCAGAGTAGTACCTTTTTGCAAAT
Organism: Costus pulverulentus; assembly: GCA_027562315.1. NCBI lineage: Eukaryota > Viridiplantae > Streptophyta > Magnoliopsida > Zingiberales > Costaceae > Costus > Costus pulverulentus. Next base: position 33,630 of record JANTFE010015748.1, on the reverse strand, counting down.
TTAAGCTCTAGCCAACATAGATGTTTGAGACACGCAAGTACCCGTTCTCTATGCTCGTGCACACACCGGCTCCTCGAGATCTCTTTTTCCTCGCCTAGTGCTAGCGTTCGGGAAGAAGATCCACACTTCTATGGTCTTCTCAACTTGCGCCTTCTTCAAAGTAAAAGCGCCAAGTAGAAGAGGGAGTAAAGGTGCAAGGAGAGATGTTCAAACGTCTCTACCACTTGTACCTAAGGGAAGATGAGTCGCCAATCACCACCACCTTGTGCCACTTGATGGAAGAAGCGCCAAGAAGAAAGAAGGTGATCACCCTATTGCTTGTGTCCAATTAGACTAAGCTTTTGTCGCCAACTTCAAGAGAGCTTGGTGGCTAGGGTAGGAGAGGGGAGTGCTTGGCAGCTAGGGCAAGAAGAGACAAGCACACAAGAGCATCTTTGTGCCTTGCCCTAGACCCCTTTATATATACAGTTTAAGTGCGGGTCCCACTGTTTAAGTCGCAAATAAATCTAATAAATTAGATTTATTCTATTATTTCAATATAAATATTCAATTATGTGCTTAAGTGTGGACCTCTCTAGATTATGTTTAAATCAAGTCGACAAGTTTCCGAATAAATCCAGCGCCTTTTACATCACTTGACCTGTTGACTAGACCTAGTCAATTGAGGTCAAATGTGATCACCCGAAGGTCAACCGGGGTCAACTGATGTTAAAATATAACTTGATTCTATATGATCATCTCTAACTTATCAAATGCATCGCGGATGCACCTGGCTCCCAAACTGATCTGAATCAATCAAATGACTCGATCATTGGCTACCCGATCATTACGAGATCTTAATTGTCTAGGTATGCGACCCTATAGGTTCCTCAGACATTGACAATGATAACCTTATGTCATCACAAGCAATGAGTGACACTTAGCAGTACGTCAATACTACCTAGGTCATCGTAATAGATGCCATCATCGATATTTTCTAAACCACGACAAAGTACTTATATACTATAGTCCTTTTGCCAGGCTAATATCCAGATTAGACAAATGTGTCACACTTGTTTAACCCAGTCTAATAGTCATGATTAAATCAAGTTCTCATCTGGGTATGGGGTATGACTCTACATTTTCAATCATACATCCATATGTAGGGCGCCCAAAGATATCAAGCTTCCAATTAAGGAAGAAGCAAATCCTGTTTTAGTTCATTAAATCTTTTATATGACTTATAATACACTCAATGACAACCGTTATGACTCTCCTACTATAGTGGAACATTAGGTTATATCAAAATGTACCACTTACCATATAAAGATATCAATGAAATCAAGTCAAGGACAAGTGTACCTCTGTCACTGTGAGATTGACTTGTGATACCAAGTTAAATCCTCACGGCAGATCAGTCCAATATATCTATCTTGATATACTTATATGCTTGCATTAATAAAGTGTGCTTAACCAGCGCATATACTGATAAAATCTTAGTCGTTACCAGTGAGAAATCATGTAAAGCACGATCTAGGAAGATAATAATCAAATATTAGCCACCAAATTCTAAACTGTAGGCCCTTATTTATAACCATTTCCTACTAAGCGAACCGGGTATGACATACTAACCTGGATCCACTTGGATCCACTTTATTAATAACCTACTAAAGATACTGGGCTGTAACAATTCCTCCACCCCCCCTCTAACTAGCCTTGTCCTCAAGGCTGTAAACTTCATCTTGTGCTTTCTCCAGGGTCTCAAGTCACTCGATCTTCTCCCTTCATATCTTCATCTTCGGATAGTAGCATCAATCGAAATTGCTTGTTCTCGCATCGGTGCATTAGATGATACGGTTGATCACAATGAAAGCATAACCCTTTTTCTCTTTTATTGACATATTCCTAGTGGGACATAGCTCGACTCCTCCTAGCACAGTCATAAGTGCTTGAAGATATACGTTAACCTCCCACCTCTTTAGAGCCATTATGAGATGACCCACCTCCTCTCCCCTCAGCATGCAGTGTAGTGCTAGAGTTGACACTAGTGCTTCTCCTTGGCTATTGGACACTATAAGTTGAAGCAGCTCTGGAAGGTGAATCTGGTAAAGCTGGATTAAAATGAAGGCTTCCTCCCTAAGAGTAATTTTCATTACTTGATTGACTTTTGCTCACTACCCCTTCAGCCCCTGTCTGCCCTTTTAATGTTGATCTCCCTATCAGCTCCCTCTTAATAACTCGATCAAGTGTCATGACTCGCATAACATTAGTGGGTAAGAAAGCTCGCACTTTTCTTTAATATTGTTACTTAAACTTTTAAAAAAGAAACCCACGTACTATTCTTCAGAAAGAGCAAGTATTTGTGAGATTATCTCTTTAAAGACCCCTATATGCTCTATCACAGTCAGAAGACTTTGCTCTAGGGCTCCCAGACGCTCATATGTAGAAGTGGCTGGAAACTCACTATAGCGCTATCATTTCCTCCTTCAAACTTTTTCTTGTAAGATTGAGAATTCTTCTCTTCACCCGTCAAAATCACCCATCGAAACCAATGACCTGCCGAGTCTTCCATGCTCACGAAAGTCATTGGAATTTTATATTCATCAGTTGTCCTCTAGATATCAAAATATTATTCTGCCCACGCAATCCACCAGTGCCATCAAATCTTGAAAACTCTATGCACTTATGGATCTACCTTATGTCTTCCCTTGAAGTCATCCCCCTCACTGGTCTCCTCCTAAGTGTACTCTACCTTCCCGTCTGTCTTCATCAATAATTTCTATTATGTTTGGCCTCATACTTGACTCTGGTGGAATCCAATGCACACGTAATGATAGTGGTCGGTATGTCTCTTTACTTTGGCGATGATTAGGGCCTGTTGAAAGCTCCCTTTGTTCGTCTCTCTTTTCTTTCACTATTTCTGCAACTAAATTTTTCATCTCTTCCGCAACTCATCTATAGCCTCAAAGTGACGATCCATCTTAGCCTGATCTCTTAATTTCAGTCATTTCCTCTCGATGTAAACACCGCTCTTCTACTGCTGCCATAGCTTCAATCCTCCTTTCCTCCCCTGCAAATTGGAGTTCCTCCTGCATAATTGTAATAAAACTCTATACTTCTACTATTGTCTTTTCCAGAGCCTCTAATCGAGCCTTACTTCTCGTCGTCATCTCCCATTAGGTTTTTTTTAATAATTTTTTTTACTATAGTACATGCTACAGTAACTTGTAACCGTAATAATTTTTTTTATCCCTCTCAGTTTTTTTTCTCTAATTTGTTTTCTTTTTCTAACCCTAGCTATAGTACTCCAGCAGCGCCTGCGTCCGCCGATACCGCCTTCGTCCATGCTTGCCTTTGTCGATCAATAGCTCTCATTGCCGGTTAGGGTTCCGGCGCTCACTTTGTCGGCCAACTTCTCCCGTCGCCGACTTGGGTTCCGAGAGAGAAATCGTGCAAATATGGTAGGTGTTCGTCTAGTTCATCGCCTGATGCTAAGCCTGGAACGAGGACGTCAAGGCAACAGACGATTCACGCCGCGTCGGACGAGGACGCTCGCCTGGTTTGTCTGGTCACTGTGTCGGCATCGGAGAAGGCCCTCAGCGTCGGCGTTAGACGATTCCAGCCGCTGAGATGCGTTGTCTTTTTTAGAGCTTTTGTTTTGCCGCAGACACCGTTGACGCTGAATCTTTGTAGCTGCCTCGAATCAATAGATTTGTATGTTGGCGAGTGTGGCGATCCGACATTCACCTTCTCCCTAGGGTTTCGATTGACTCCTCCCTAGGGTTTCTTCGTCAGCTGATCAACGATAATAAATCCGCTAATTAGATCTACTACCGACAACGGAATCTTTTCCGCCTTTATCCGTCGCCGGACCATTGGTTCTCCGGCAATCAGTTCGGCAGGTCAGGCCAATTGATATAATCTCATCCATCACAGGCGAGAAATCGTGCAAAGCACGCCCTAGGAAGACAATAATCAAATACTAGACACCAAACTCTAAACCTTAGACCCTTATTTATAACTTTTTCCTACTTAGCGAACTGGGTATGACATACCAATCTGGATCTGCTTTATTAATAACCTACTAAAGATACTGGGCCCGTAACATATACCAATCTCACATGCACTATAGCTATTCCATATCCACTATGGTACTCGACCGGGGACAAAATTCAAGACTAGATAAAATCTATCTATATGATATTATTTATACAATTCTACATATGACACAGATGTACCAAATGCATAACAACGAAAATGCCAGGATATATGAAATATCACATGTGAATGTAATGCACATATTAGACTAACTATAGGTGCTAAGGCATAAACACCAACACAATGGACTTTGGCACCCCATGTAATCTCATTATTTCATTAACAAAAATCTCAGCCACTAACCTTGCTGAAAAAGGATATTTGAGTGCACAAGAATGCCCATACTGGATAGACGGTCCACCACTACCAAACCCAAGAATCTTCACACTTCCTTTGTGGATCTTAGTATAGGCCTTTATCTCACATCACTAACCTTCTTTTTGATCCATGGCTATATCACTTAGTTTAATAATATGTCAAAGATATTCCATTTGTCTGCATTTTGATTTGTTGGCCACCGATTGATTATTATGTAGAATCGTCAAGGCTTGTTTTAGGAGTTCTAAATGTAGCTCCCATGAAGTGCTATATATTAGAATGTCATAAAAAAAAAATACTAAAATGAACTTGCACAGATAAGGTTGAAAAGTTTCATTTATCACTGTCTGAAAAGTCGTCGGAGCATTCCGTAGGCCGAATGGCTAGACACAATTTATTATGTCTTGAGTGAGTACAAAATACTATTTTATGTATGTCCTCAAGCCTAACTCTTATTTAATGATATCCCAAGTGTTCGATCTTTGAAAAAATCTGAACCCCATGCAACTCATCAATGAGCTCCTCGACGGTAGGTATTGGGTACTTATCTAAAACCGTGATTTTGTTGAGAGCTTGATAATCAACAAAAAATCTCTAACTACCGTTGATGTAGGACCAAGATAAGGCCCTTAGAGGCCTCTAGATATGGCTCCAATAAATTTTTTTCATCTCATCAGGCACATCGGCGCTGATGAAATCTCTCAAATAGATCTGAGTTATCAAATAGCTCGATCATAAGGCTACCCGATTAATATGAGAACTCTAGTATCAAGGTGTGTGACCCTGTAAGTTCCTTTAATATTGGCAATGATGAACTCATGACATCACAAGTAGTGAGTGACACCTAGTAGTGCATCGCTGCTATCTAAAGTCTTCGGAATGGATGTCAACATCGACATTTTCATTATCATAATAAGGTACCAATGTATTATAATCTCATTGCCAAACTGATATTCGATTGGACAAAGTGTGCCACCACTTTGTTTGTACCCAATCTTATTGTCATGACTAAATTGGGCTTTCACCTGGGTATGGCTATACACTTTCAATCATGTATCTATATGGGGCCCGTGGATATCAAGCTTCCCTCAGAAGGGGCAAATCCTTTGTCTCTCTATTGATCTTCTTATATAGGTCGTGACATACTCAATGATAACGGTTATAACCTCCCAACTATGATGAGATGGTAGGTTGTATCAACGTATATTCCTAACCATACAGAAAGGTCAATGACATCAAGTCAAGGGATCAATGTATTTCTTGTTACTTGTGCGGTTAACTCATGACACCAAGTTAGAGCTTTACAGTGGGTCGATCCAGTATATTAACCACTGATATACCCATCTGCCTTCATTAGCACCACGTGCCTAACCAACGCGTATACCAGTCTCACATGTACGAGAGTTGTCCTTAATCCATTCAGGTACTTGACTGGGGACATAAGTTTGAGCCCAAATAAAATCTATCTCAAGGAATATTATCATGCAAATGTACAAAGACGCAAATGTAAATATACCATAATAATGACATGCTAGAATAATAAATATAAAATATCAATCAATGTCAAGTAGTGCAATAGATAGACCAACAATAGGTCCTAGGGCATAAACACTAGCAATTTCCCATTTTCACTTAGACCTAGTTGTTGTAAAATCTCAACCCCATGTTCATCGTATGACCATCATGCTTCTGCTAAGCCAAAGCCTTGGTCAGTGGGTCTGTTAGATTGTTGTCTGTGTTAACTCTGCTAATCTTGACATCACTTTTGTTGTTGATCTCTCGGATTAAGTGAAATCTCACGAATATGTGTTTGGATTTATAATGAGACCGTGGTTATTTTGTTTGTGCAATTGCTTTATTGCTATCACAATATAGCTCAATTGGATCCACAATAGTTGGAACCACCTATAGTTCAGAAATGAAATTCTTAATCCAAATAGCTTCTTTGGCTGCCTCAGAAGTGACGACATACTCAGCCTCGGTCGTAGAATCAGCCATGGTGAATTGCTTGAAGCTTTTCGAGCATATAGCGACTCCATTCATTTTGAACACATAGCCAGCCTGCGAGCTGAAGTCATCAGGGTCTATTTGAAATGATGCATCAGTGTAGCCTTGAACACTGAGCTTTTCTTGTCCCCCATAGACTAAGAATATATCCTTAGTTCCTATCAGATACTTTAGGATGTTTTTTACAGCCACCCAGTGTTGCAGACCTAGATTGGATTAGTATCAGCTGGTTATGCTTATAACATAAGCCACGTCTGATCTAGTATACAACATTATATACATGATCGAATCTACTGCCGAAGCATAGGGCACTGCCCTTAGCATGTGCCTTACTCTTCTTCTTCATCTTCTTGGTCGCAAGGACCAAAAGAACATAATTGGGTTTGGTTTAACCATTTCTTGCTCAGTTGTCTGGAGCATATTCAATAGTTCCTCCATTATGCATTTAATCCGGTTCATGTTAAATTTATAATAAACAGACTATAGCTAGAAGGCAGGAACTGCATAATAAGATCTGTGACCAGCTCGTTATATATCGTGTATCCCAGTCTCTTGAGATGATCCACATACCCAATGACTTTGAGTACAGGCGGTCCCACTAGAGAACTTTCCAATAGCTTGCACCGAAAGATTGCTTTAGCTATGTCATATCTCTCAGTTCTAGCCTGAGTCTCGAACATCTGTTTCATATATGTTATCATTTGAAACGCATTCTGCTCCTCATATTGCACTTGGAGTTCAGGTGTTATAGTGGTTAGCATGAGCCATGCAGCTTCCAAAGAGTTATCTTGATACTTTCTAAAAGCATCCCTTTCAGACGTGCGGGCTGTAGGTGGAGGAGGCGCGAGAAGAGCTTGCTCAAGGACATACAGCTGCTTCTCAAGCTTGAGAGCTATTATCAAGTTCCAATGTCAGTCCATAAAGTTAGTACCAACTAACTTATCTTTCTAAAGAAGGGATCGCGGTATTAATCCGTTATTGTTCTTAGCCATTTGATCTACAACAATCAAGAAATGCATATTAGTACTCTTTCGAATCAATTAATCTAGACTTGTATTAAATGATCATGACTCCCACTATTTTAATCGAATTGATAATCCACAAAGTCAATTGAGAAATCCAAGATTACCTAGTGAGATGAGATCCTTATTTCACATGTGGCTTTGTGTCCCATGAGGGTGGGATGAGATGCATAAAGAGATTCATGCTTCCTAAGGTGGGTACGTCGGGCGATTGCATTTGTAATTCCCCTTTTGAGACAGCCTAGGTATTTCATGTCCAATAAGGGCTGAATACAACATGAAACCCTAATTTCCTAAAGATTCCTTTAGACTTTCATCATGTGGTATCCACATATGAACAGGCTAGTCAAGTTTATCCTAACCGTTATACCTAGAGTCAACGAGTTTTCTTGTGAAGGCACGTCCAGGTTAAAACTGGACTAGGGAAACTATTACCACCACGCGCCTTTTAAAGATAAGTGAGTGTATCCCACGAGGATGGGAAACAGTGCACAACACTACTGATTGATAGCTTAACGAGGGTTACGAGTTAGAAGGTTATTTCAAACTTGATATTGTTTTTGAGGGTTTTTGTGGTCTCATCCACTTAGTTTTATCTTCTGTCTAACATTACAGGCATATAATCTTATAGTGATAACAAAATAATAAAACACATCCAGATATGCTTTAATAGATAAGAAAAGTAGTAAACAAGCGATGTGGTGCCTAATCAACACATTGAACCATCACATGCCAAGGGATATTCATGACCTAGGTGACAAGCCCCAATATGGCCTAACCTAGCCACCACTATGCATTATCTTCATACGCAGCTCCAAAGTCCTCCACACCAAGGCATAACATTCAAACCCTAGAAGCACATGCAAGATGCGACCCTAGAAGGTTTGGCCAAAGACCTTGGTGGCTCTATGCATGATACCCCATCATGCTTGTGCCAAGAGTGATAGGTCACAAACCCTAGAGGCAATCCTAGGGTTTAGCCAAGCCCTTGCGCCACTAAGCAAGATGTGTCATCATAGTTAATACGCCAAGAAGCTTGCTCCAAGAGGGATGCGCCCCTAATCTTCTTTATGCATTTATAAAACAAAAAGAAAAGCAGCACGTAGGCCTCACACAAAAACATTACAGGCATATAAGGGGTTTGACTATGACTATAGCACAATGCGCAAACAAGATATCTATCATCATGCTTTTCTATATGCTCATGAAAAATCATAAAAATTAAATTTTAGTTTTTCATTAAAATATATCTTTCAACCTCAGTATCTCTTCACAAATCTAGGATTTTTCATTTCTCTCAGGAGTCTACAAGTGGCGCATGCATACTCCAAGCATGCTAGTCGCCTACCCTTGCAATCCTTAACTTGCCAAGATTAGGGCAATCACCCAGTCCATGCCCCACATAATCTTAACAAGTTCCATACAATATGTCACGCCCCGGCGGAAGCCGGCTATTCCTAGCTCAGGGTTCCCTAGGGAGATGACAATATTGATAGGAACAAAGGAACATGATTACTATAAAATCAAATAATCAAATAATTCAACATCAGTACTGTGTAACATAATCAACTAACTCCATTACAAAATTCATTAACTAAAGTTTATAAAGAAACTCTAACAACGATGCAACTAATTTAATTGTAAAACCAGAATAAATCAGAAAAGTGTTTATCAAGGACATTTGGTGATACTCTGTCTCCGGTGGTAACTAACTATCTACTCTATCCCTCCCAGACGCAAACTCGGTACCTGGAGGAAAAACAAGGGGAGTTAGCGAAAATGCTAAGTAGGAACTAAGAGAGATGATGCATGTTCAATTTATATGAAATTTGCAATAACAGAACTACACTACATGTCATGAACTGATAATACAACAAAATAAGTGCACAGAAGGTTGTCGTGTAAATCATCAAGCTTGGCCACAATTCTCACTCAGGAGCCGCACTCATTTTCAGAGTGTTTCTATCGTCAGCTCACACGATAGAACGACTGTA
>JANTFE010015748.1:7975-24112 GCA_027562315.1 Costus pulverulentus | reverse complement strand
ATTTAGGGAGGGATTTTAGGGCTACTTAGACTAGGATTCCGAATTTTAAAAATTTAGAATTTAAATAAATAATTAAATAGCAAAATTTAATTCAAGGTATAACACAATAGGTCTATTCTACATGCGTGGGGAGAAATTAATTCTCTCACAAAAGGGTCAATCCTTTATGTGATGAAACCGAAAAATCAAAGAGATGAGAAGTTAGGAATGAAACACCTACTATTTTTCTAACTTTAGAAAAAACCATGCACCATGCCCTGAATTTTGGAAAATCATATGGCATGTGAGCATACAATAAAGTATTAAACACCGTTCGAGTCTCGTAAGTCACTTTGATACTACTGTTGGGAAACCCTAGGATTATAAATTTTTTAATTACATGTACAGTGGAAGCAATCCCTGAAACAAATCAGTCCCAAAAACTCAGAAGATTATACCATACGAGGGAGTCGATACGGTGAGTAAGAGATGATACTTTAAAACAATATAAGGAGATGCCGATGTAGGCACCCCAAGCGTATGCCCTATGCAGTCTCGCACATAACCGACACTCGAGTTCTCTTCTTCTACACTCAGTGCTAGTCTAGGGAAGAAGATCCATGCCTTTGGAGACTCCCTTCACCACTTACGCCACCAACAAGAAAGGATGCGCCAAGGAAAGGAAGGGAAGGAGAGATGCCGCCAAGCCCTGATCTTACTTGCACTAAGAGGAGGAAGAAGATTGTTGCTTGTGTCCTTAATGGAAGAAGATGCACCAAGGGAACCTTGCTGTTGCCCTTTGATGTGTTTACACCAAAGATGAATTCGCACACATGAAGGGGGCGGCAAGGAGAATTAATATAGTCATTAAGAAGATTTAATAAGAAGGTTTTGGGCGATTAGGGCATGATCTAAGGAAATCAACTAATCAATTACCTTGATCATCTCTCCTAATTCCATATGTGTTTTAGCCTTGCCAAGCAAGCTAAGTAACATGTGACCAATGCTTGCCAAAATTGATAAGTCATCTACCCTTGCGCATGGACCTAGTCAAATGCGCCAAGGGTGTTATAACCTGATTTTTCTTATATATAATTAGGTTTATTTAAATTTCAAATTTTAAAATTTCCTATAAGTAGTATCCTAATCCTCCCTTATTTTCTCTATAAATATAACCTAAACCCTCATACCTTAATCCCTATCTTATTAAACCCTAAACCTATTCTCTAATTATTTTCTCTCCCCTCGTGCGCCGCACGCTGAACACTGCGGCTGCCTACCTCTCCGCGTTCGCCATCGTGTCTTCCCCGTCGGCAGCAAGGCCGTGGGTCCGGCGACACCAGAAAGAGGCATCGGCGACCACCTCGTCTCCCCTTGGTGCGGCGTCCACCGTCCGATGAAGTTACGGACGCGTGCGGCTGAGGCGGCGACGAGTTCAGAAGCTGCGGCGATTCCAAGCAGCGGCAACCCTTCTTCTCCCGCGCCGGCTGCTGCTGCTCTCTATCTGTGGTGGCGACTCGGCTTCCTTCCGGCGGCTGCGCCTTCCGGCGAAAAGCGAGTTCCCCTGTCCACACGGGCGGCTAGTTCTGTGGCAAGTGCTGCCTCCCTCTCCTTCCTCTCCCGGCGCCGGCGGCAGCTTCTTCCAGAGCCGGCTGCTCCTCCTTTCGGCGGCCAACCTTCTTGGGCGACGCATCCGGCGGTGAGCGCCGGTGATCCTCCACACCGAACGAACGGACGTACGAACTTAGTTCATTCTGCGTCGTGCGTTTCGGCAGCAAAGGTAAAGATTTGATTTATTCTAAATCTTTGTAATTATTAATTTGGGCAGTGAGTTAATAAAACCCTAAATTATAATTTTATTTTGGTATTTAGGGTAGATTTGGATATTGTAATATATTTTGGATAAATTTGTGTTAAATAGGAAATTAGGGGTGAGGGCATTGTTATAGGTGGATACATGCGATGGAGAATGATAGATATTTTATTTAAATTATTCAGTGAAAAAAGGAAGATAACTTTGATTTCAGAGGAATTCAGGATATCAGCGTCTGAGGTAGGAATCTTACCCTACTCCTTTCTTACAGTGTCAAGAATTATAGGACTTACTGCTTAATCCTTTGGTTTGATATATGATGCATATGTTAGAATTAATTAACACTAATATCTAATTGCTTCGTCTGCTTGATTTGTTTCTGAAATTCAGTTGACTTCAATTATCTTGTTCAGTGGTCATATTCTGTTTCTGTATGCATTTACACATGAGTATGTGGAACAGTTGAATATTCGTTATGTTAAAGTCGTGATATATATTGACCTCTGGACTGGATAATTTATTCTCTAGTGGCCTATTTATGTGTTTTATAGTTCTGACACGTATCGGACTATCTGTTTGCCGGTTAGGGCACCGCCAGTTGACCTCGGGACAATACTACGGATGTCAGGGTTGGACGCAACCTACCGGGCTGTTTAAGACAATTGTTCCATTGCATGAGCAACATTGGAAATACTCTGAAAATGAGTGCGGCTCTTAAGTGAGATATGTTGGCCAGCTTGATGATTTGCATGACATTCTTATATTATTTGTATATCGTTGTTTCAGTCATTGCATTATCTTGTTATTTGGTTCCCCCACCATATTTATTGATTCCTACTTAGTAATTCTACTAACTCCCTTTGTTTCTCTTCCAGGTATAGAGTTAGTGTCTGGGAGGGATAGAGTAGATAGCAGATACCAGCCCAAGTTGAGATAGTAATTTTAGTTTTATTTAAGTTGATTTATGTACATCTTGAATAATATGTTTTAGAGTTTGTGTTCTAAATTCGTGATGTTAAGTTGAGATTGTTTATTTAAATAAATGATATTGGATTATTGTAGTTCTTTGGTTCCTATTAATATTGTCATCTCCCTGGGGAACCCTGAGCTAGGGATAGCCGGCTTCCCGTCGGGGCGTGACAAAGGGTGTTGCCAATTAAGGCTCAAAGCGTTAGTCCTAATCAAATTAAGACTTCATGTCCCCATGACTTGCTATATTGGCCAAGCAACCCTTCCATAAATAGCTCGTGATCAAATCTGAATTCAATCATCAAGTGAATGCATATTATGGCCATTGGTGCCAATCTTAATCGAATTAGGAGTTACATGCGCCTAGGCCTTGCCTTAATTGACATTCCCATTATACCCTTAAGCCCATTAATCTCTTTATTATTACTTATTAGTAGGGCTATTAATTAATGAGCCACCAAACTTCATTATACAAGTCAATTAAGTCATTGGACTCAATCCAATGCAACCCAAGTCAAATATGGTTAACTATGGTCAACTCTTGGTCAATATGCCAAAAATGAAGTTTGGCTCCAATAAGCTTCTACCATCTTATCAGGTACATTGGTGCTGATGAAGTCTCCCAAATAGATCCGAATTATCAAATAACTCGATCATAAGGCTACCCGATCAATACGAGAATTCGAGTATTAAGGTGTGCGACCCTGTAGGTTCATTTGACATTGGCAGTGATGAACTCATGTCATCACAAGTAGTGAGTGACACCTAGCAGTACATCGCTGCTATCCAAGTGTTTGGAATGGATATCAATATTGACATCCCCATCATCGCAACAAGGTACTAATGCATTATAGTCTTTTCGCCAAACTGATAACCGATTGGACAAAGTGTCACCACTTTATTTGTACCCAATCTCATGGTCATACATAAATCAGGCTTTCACCTGGGTGACCATATATTTTCAGTCATGCATCCATATGGGGCTCATGGATATCGAGCTTCCCTCAGGAAGGGGCAAATCTTCTATCTGTCCATTGATCTTCTCATATGAGTCGTGACATACTCAGTGACAATCGTTATAACCTTCCAACTACAATGAGATATTAGATTTTATCAAAGCATATCCCTAACCATATAGAAGAGTCAATGATCTCAAGTCAAGGGATTAATGCATCTCTTGTCACTTGTGAGGTTAACTTATGACACCAAGTTAGAGCCCCACCGAGGGTCGGTCCAATATATCCACTGCTGATATACTCATATGCCTGCATTAGCACCTCGTAGATAACCAATCCATATACTAGTCTCACATATACTAGAGTTTTCCCTTATCCACTTAGGTACTTGACTGGGGACATAAGTTTGAGCCCAAATGAAATATGTCTCTAGAGACATTATCATGCAAATGTACATAGATGTAGATATAAGCATAGTATAATAATAACAATGCTAGAATGATATATATAGAATATCAGTGCTAAGTAGTAAAAAGATGGACTAACAACAGGTCCTAGGGCATAAACACCAATAAAGAGATCAACCACTTAAAGTGCAGAATTCTGCTAGTATAAGCTGCATTCTCCAAAGAAATCATCCAAGACAAGAAAGAGAATTAGCTCATTAACGCGCCTACACCAGGTGATTTCCCTCTTTACCATTTGAAGGAAGACTCCAAGCAAGATCTCTCAGCCACAACAAGGAAAGATGCCAGCTGAGTTAATTTGCATGCCCTTGATGCAGATTCTGATGTTTGCTTGTTTGACTTGCCCAAGCTTGCGCCTATGGATATGTTCTCCCCTTGGTAGCTTGCTTATATGAATGTACACCCGTTCATGCACCAATAAATTGACTAGTTGATAGAAAATTCTGAAGCTTGTGTCCTCATTGGTGCTTATGTCGCCATTCCGCTCTTCCTCTTCCATTTCCTGGAGAGAGCTCCACTCCCACTTCCATTTCTTGCCAAGAGCTCCACTTCCTCTTCCATTCCTTCTCTAGCCGAGAGCTCAAGCTCTTCCAAGCCCACCAGCAGCAAGAGCACTTCAGCACCTAGGAAGAAGAAGCCCCTAAGCTACACACGACATGGAGAAACTCAGCCTTGCTGTGACCATTCCCCTTGAAGGAACTCCTCTTGCAAGCTAAGTCTCCTTCTAGCTTTGTGTTAGTTTCCCTTCTTATTTCTTGAGCATTTCTCTACACTCATGGCTCTTGTAGCATTTCTCTACACTCATGGCTCTTGCAAACTCAAAAGTTGTTGTTTGCAGGAATCATGGTCACTACCCCCACCAACCATCTTTCTTTATCACGTGAATAACTGGACCGGAATAAGGGCTCAAACGGGTCGAATAACTTCAACTACTAGCATTTGTTGTACCGGATGCTCTATTTCATCCTTCTTGTGATAGGAGTAATGGTAGGATCTCACCTATATCGGTCCTTCGCCTGGTCTTGTTACAATGGCATGACCAAGTTCTCTTTTTTGGGCAAAGTTTGTAATTTTTGCAAATACATCCTTAAATGATTGCAGCAGTTCATTTAATTGTTGAGACTGGAGTTTTGAAAGAGTCATACACAATTCCTCTTGAGAATAAGCAAATTCTAGCTCTCAAACGATACCAGAAAATTTAGCATTTGATTCCAAACTTTTTAATGAGACTTGTGAACGAATTAGAGACGAATCCCTATGATGGTAATTTCTTTTCCTTCATGTTGGACCTTCATGTATTTTTGTTTGTAGTCTATTCTAGTTTCACCCAAAGTTTTAAGCCATGCCATCCCTATCATCATATCAACTCCTAGACCAAATAAGTAGCCATGCAAAACACCCATGTAGTCACCGAGCGAAACCATCATGTTCTCACACTTCCCTTGTGCTTCAAGCTAACCTCCATCTCCCAAACAAATTTTGTAAATTCGTGTAGAGGTAATTTTCTATCCTTGTTTTTTAGCCAAACTTTCAGACACAAAGTCGTGAATAGCTCCACTATCAATTAGTATAATCACAGTGCCCACCTTTTAATTTCATGGTGCAAGGTCTTGAGATACCACCAGCCAAATAAAGAGAGAGCTCCATTGTTTTGCAAGTAATGTTATCATGTTCTTTTTTAGCCATGGCTCCCTCCACTATCCCTAAAACTTCCTCTTCAATTTCTTCTATATCATATCGTCCTTTGTCAATAATGTTACTCTAAAACTCTTATTACCACAATGATGCATAGGATGATATGACTGATCACAAGGAAAGCATAAACCCTTCTCCCTCTTATTAATATAGTCCTAATAAGACATAGTCCTGCCCCTTTGGAACAATTAGCAAGAATGGTTTGAGTGTTCCTGGTGCCCGAACAATGAATGTTACTATTCCTTGCTCCTCCTTGAGAATTGGGTTGGGAACTACCAAGTCGCAAGGGTTGCATAATGGATGTAGATATTAAAGAAGTTCCAGGATTAGTTGAATGTGAAGAAGGATCTCTGCTAAAGGAATAAGTACTAGAGAGTAGCTAGAGTTTATTGAACCTTGAGGCCCACCTCATCCACCTCCTCCAGCAATCTCTTTCTCATTGATATGAGCCAATGTCATAGCTCGAATGATGCTATCAGGAACAAAAGCATGGACCCTTTTAAGAAAAAATCCTAAGTATTGTATTTGTGAAACTATTTCTTCGTAAGCTTGTTCCAGAGCTACCAATCTTTCATAGACCATGGTTGTAGAAAATTCACTAAATCTTTGTATTATTTTTTGCTTCAACCCTTCCCAAGAAAATTGGAAATATATCGTTTCAACTATCGAAACTAGTGACTTGCTTGCCCCTCTATACTAACAAAACACATAGGAATTTTATAGTCGTCTGGCGTGCCTTGGATGTTGAAATATTGTTCATCCCGTGCAATCCACCCCATCGGTTCCAAACTGTCAAACCCTTGCAGTTCTATTTATTTAGGAAACCAACGGCGATCGTCACCTCCAATAACTTCTCTCTCGTATTCAACATTTGAAGGACCACCACCTTGGATAATGTCCTAAGGAGACCAACACTCACGCACTGGTGGTGGGCTCATGTTTGACTATTGGCACGACAAATCCATCCCCAACTCCTCCTCCATTACACAATGAGCCACCGGCGATTGAGCGAAGTGTAGGAACTTGTGTTCCTGTTACTATTTCAGCAAGTAGGCTTTGCATATCATCCTAGGCTTTTTGTTCATCAAATAGGCTTGTCATTTCATCGAAGACTTTGTGTTGATCAACCTGTCGTCAGCTGATTTCAGATACTTCATTGTGTTTTTGGCGTTGCTTCTTTTCTGCTAAGGATTCTAGATGTCGGTCCTCTCTTGGAGACTAAAGGTCAGCTTGGATTGTAGCCACTACAGTTTGTATCTCTCCTATTGACTTCTCCAAAGACTTCAAATGCATTTCACTTCTAGTAGTAGTCATGAGACTGGTAGAAGTGATGTGTTCGGTGTTCTTTGTTTGCTCTAGTAGCGAGATGACGAAGAAGAGAATTCGCCTTCGTCTGCCTTCTCACACATGATGGGATAGAATAGAAAAAAATAATCAACCGTCCGTTGTCCGCTACTCGCAAGAAATATCCGTCGCTACCCAGGGGATCGTCCGCCATGCGAACGAAGTTATCAGCTGCTCAAAGTAGTCTCCTGTCACCCAATAGAAGCCGTACATGGGCTGAGAGAACTGTCCGCTACATGTGCATTGTTGTTGGCAGGTCAAACCAATTGTTATGGACAGAAAAACAACTTCCACCTCAGCCGGATCTCCAGTGAGCAAACGTCCAAGTTTTACACACACAAAAAAGATAATGAGATGATAATCTCAAAACATTCTAGATGTATAATTGTGTAAGTAGAGAGATTTTATTATTAATATTATTGAGAAATCTTATGACTTAATAAGTATAGATGACAGCAAAAAATTTCTATTGACCCACTTTTTCATAGTTTTGCCATATCTATAATCATAAAAACTTTTTTCATTGGTTCAACACTTTGTTTATCTTTCAAAATTCTAAAATCATTTTTAGACTGAGTTTCAGTCTTCACCGTTTGAGTCTTGTGTTTTGTTTCCCGAAAAATTAATTAATTCAGTCAACTATTACATAGAATCATAATAGCTATAGTGTGATTCTGCTTGAGTCAAGAACTTGCTTTACCTGCATTCCTTCGGTTGCTAGGCTTCATTAATTATTTCTTGGGTGGACAAGTAGTAGGTTGTTTAAATTTTAGTGAAGCCATCAGCCTTTATTTGTTCAAGATAGAATCACAATAGCTGAAAAATGACTACTCTGTGCTATATTTTCCATAAAGCAATCATCAGATAGGTAGGATGCCTTTCTTTTTGCAGACTGTTCGTCAAAACTCCTATGGGCATGATCCGTATGCCAAAGAATTTGGCATCAACATCAGCGACAAATTAACTTCAGTGGAAGCTCGAGTACTTCCTGCTCCATGGGTAATGTTCCTTTAAGAGGCTTTTTGAAATTAAAGAACTACTGTCCTTCATTTGTGCAATAAACTGATCTGTGCAATATCGGTGATGAAGCTAAAATACCACGACATGGGAAAAGAAAAAGAGTGTCTGCCTCAAGTTGGTCAATGGAACATGATGAATAAGGTACTTATTCAAATTAAACCTTTATGCTCTTATCAAAAATTTTTTGGCCAGAACTGTGGTATGTTTCCAATTATGATCATACCATATTCACATGAATGTTCAAATGTTCAGACTGGCCTGTAGAGTCTAAATCAGTAAATCTTCTAATCTTTGTACATTTAGAGTACAGCAAGGAGCATCCTCATCCATTTTTCAAGTAAATACTCGTGCCTTCTGGGTACACGTTGTTTTATTTGTCACCTGAAATTTACTTCAATGCAGAAAGTGATTAATGGATGCACGGTAAACTACTGGGCTTGCATCAACTTTTCACGAATTGTTCAGGACAGTACTGCTCATACTTTTTGTCAGGAACTGGCACAGATGTGCCAAGTATCAGGCATGGTAAACCTTCGTGCTTTAACTTTTTGTTTCATTTATTGCATTTTATAGCATAACTGCAGGTTATGTCTATGGTGTATTTTATGTTAGAATAACTCAGCTTCTTTAAAAACGTTTTCACGGTTATGTGGACATAATTCTCATGATTAACATGCTTTAGGAATTCAATCGAGAACCGGTTATTCCAATACATTCTGCAAGACCTGAACATGTGGAGAAAGCCCTGAGATATGCATATAATGCCGTAACCCACAAGCTGAAGGGTAAAGAGCTGGAGCTTCTGATAGCTATCCTTCCCGATAATAATGGTTCTTTATATGGTGTGTAATCAATTCTTACATCTATACCTCCAATCTTCTGTTAGTTCCTGCAACAAACATGGTCTATTGGCAATGCTGATGCAGGTGATCTTAAAAGAATATGTGAAACAGATCTGGGTTTGATATCCCAGTGCTGCCTAACAAAGTATGTGTTTAAAATCAGTAAACAATACCTTGCAAATGTCTCACTCAAAATTAATGTCAAGGTATCATTAGAAGTTGCTTTCCAACTAAATAAGGTGGTAGAATGTTTGGTGTTTTGATTATCCTTCTATGAAATTCCTTAGCTTTTATGTGTATGCCTTGTGTAGATGGGAGGAAGAAATACTGTTCTCCTTGATGCGTTAAGTTGTAGAATTCCATTAGTCAGCGATATACCAACCATTATTTTTGGAGCAGATGTGACACATCCCGAGACAGGAGAAGATTCTAGTCCATCTATTGCTGCCGTAATAAAAGAAGAGGCTACATTACTTAGTTTTTAGCTTATGCTGAAGTTTGCATGATTAACTCTTCAATTTTCTAATTTTGTTCTGATTTCAGGTTGTTGCATCTCAAGACTGGCCTGAAGTTACAAAGTATGCTGGACTAGTATGTGCTCAGGCCCATCGCCAAGAACTCATTCAGGATCTTTTTAAGACATGGCAAGATCCTCAACGTCGTACCGTTACAGGTGGCATGATCAGGTTTGCACCTCATCTTTTGACAGGATATCTGTGTCAAAATTGCAGCTCAGATAGTTGACCTAACCCTTAAAAGATGAAATAGTGGCATCTTGTTTATGTTGATTGATGACACTAAAAAGATCGGGTTACCGTAAATCTTTTTCTTAGCAATGGCCGCTGGTATTAGGGGATATCAGAGTGCTTTCTCCTTAATAAGTTTGTTTGCTGTAATATTGTTATCCTGAAAGGTGAGGTCAAATCCCCATATCTATAATAGAGCATTTATTATTATACAAAAAAATTGAGTTCTGTTATGTATATATGAGCATTTTATATAATCAAATTCTGCAGGGAGCTTCTGATATCTTTCCGGAAGGCAACAGGACAAAAACCATTAAGGATTATCTTTTATAGGTAATAAATATATCATGTTGTTGAATTGAGATAGAATATTTATAGCAGCTAACGTGAACAAATTTAAAGGTTTTTGCTATACAAGAAGATATGCATTTGCTAATCCTGATTCATATTGACATAATCTGCAGGGATGGTGTAAGCGAAGGGCAGTTCTATCAAGTCTTACTATTTGAACTGGATGCTATTCGCAAGGTTAAAAGCTGTAAAAATCTTTTATACTCTACTTGTGAATTGCTGCTCATTAACTCATTTTTTCAGGCATGTGCATCCTTGGAACCTAATTACCAACCTCCTGTAACTTTTGTGGTGGTTCAGAAACGCCATCATACGAGACTATTTGCAAACAACCACAAGGATAGAAGCAGCACGGACAAGAGTGGAAATATCCTACCTGGTACTTGCTGCTTTCCGTTCTTTATGAACCAAGAATGCTAATAGAATCATCATTTTGTGTGCAATTTAAAGCCGTAGTTTTATGTGGCAGGTACTGTGGTAGATACAAAGATTTGTCATCCCACTGAATTTGACTTCTACCTATGCAGTCATGCTGGAATACAGGCAGGGTTTCTTGGTACCTGCATATTTGATGTTTGTATGGTGTATAAGAATGGTGGGTGAGGTCTATATGAATGTCAAATATGGATAGAAGAAGATTATGATTTTTACATTATGCATGTCATGGAGGCATCCGCTTGTAGCAAGGAGGTATTTGAATTTTGAGGTCCAGTCCAGTTTAGGTCAAAATGTTCTTTTCTTTTGCTAAAGAAAAGAAAAGTAGTCTCTCCAAAGAAGTTATCTTCCAATGAGACTTGTTTCTTCCATTATTGTAGCGCAGACATACTGCTCCCTTATTAGATATTCATGTTTAGTCATTTGGTTTCTGATAATTTGCAGGGAATAATCTGATTCTGATTTCTGACCTTGTATGTTTGGCAGGGTACCAGTCGACCCGCCCATTACCATGTTCTTTGGGATGAGAATAATTTCACAGCTGACGAGATGCAAACACTCACAAATAATCTCTGTTACACGTAAGAATTATCAACTAGAAACTACTCTTACACAATGTTTAACCACATGCTTGCTTATTGCAGCTACTTTGTGATTGTAGGTATGCCCGTTGTACCCGGTCCGTCTCAATTGGTAAGATTTACTTGGTTTTCTTTAACGCTAGTGCTATTACTTGTGCACAGATGAAAGCAAATTCACATTTAACAATGCCCACAAAACATCCTACAGATGCTATTTCTGAATGATGAAATAGCGCTTATAAGACTTTTTGAGATTCTTCTGTGCTAAAAGAATATATATAGTAGTCCCTCAGATTAATTTATTATTTCCTCCTTAAAAGTCAAAACATTGTTGAGTTACAGGTAGCAATGTTACAGAGACTCATCGATTTTTTATTGGAAAATGAAGCATTATTCCGTAATGACTGAGCAATCTTTTTCTCTTTAATGACTGAGCAGTACCACCAGCATACTATGCACATTTAGCCGCTTTCAGAGCTCGGTTTTACATGGATCCGGAGGTGTCTGAGAGCGCAGCGCGAAGCATGGAGCAGACAAATGGGTCCACTGTGAAACCCCTGCCTGCCGTGAAAGAGAAGGTGAAGAGGGTGATGTTCTACTGCTGAGGGCAATAGGAAAAGAATCCTCTTTGTAAATCGGTGTTGTATTTAGTGTAGAAAGAGAGGAATCTGACAGTTTTCCACATGCTAGCTTCTGAGTGAGCCGTGAAAAAAGCTTCCAAAAGGAATAGAGTTGTGTATTGACTAGCTCGTGAATGTAATACATACTGCTAATCACCCACATTGTTGTTTGAATTTGTCGGCTTATGACAATGTGATGAATGCATCATTGTCGTAGCGTGGACGAGTATTGACCCAGTTCTCCTATTTTAGCCGTCGTCGTCTAGGGATGTTTAGCAGATTATTTAGGTTGTTTTCTTAGGTTGTTTTCTTAGAAAGATTGAGAGAAAATAATGAAAAGTATATTGAATATGGTTATATTTTGTGTCCAGATTTACTGTATTTTTTATTTTTTTTTTAATTTTTCATCCAAGGAAACACTATAAGTATTATTTTGAGTATAAAAATTATAATTAAATTATATAAATTTTTAATTTTCTTAAATAATAAAAATTATATATTAATATACTGTAAAAATATAATAATATGTACACATATTTTACAAAATAGTTATAGCTAAATATTTGTGATATCATTAAGAGCAATTTAATTATGAAGTTTTTAGGATTTATTGTACAAACCTTTCACGTTTGTTTGCTTGAATTTAAATATATATTTACTTCAAGGTGTGATGTAGATTACAATGACGATAGTGGCATGTGAGAGTTCGTTACACAGGTTTCTTATAAAGAAAAAAAAAATTAAGTTGTTATAATTTTTGAAATAATATAACTTATAAAATCATTCATTTATGATGAACTAATATATTAATTAAATACATATAATTAATATTATATTACTTTACAACTATTATTATTATAAATAACATATACTTAATTAACATTATTTAATACATATTAAATTGCCCCGTACAATAGTAGCACCGACATCACGAGAACCCAGGCGAATTTCCTAGGCATGAACTCTTCCTAGCAATCATCGGCATGGTCTTGTCAAATGTATTACATGAATCAAAAAGCACTTCATTTGAGTGTGAATCTTGATGTGTTCTACATGCAATAGTTGCATTCATCTTCATCCCATTTTCACTCTTATTGTTAGTATTTATGGCCTAGTAATAGTTGTTTGACATTTTTATTGTATTCACTTTTGATATTTATATATATTTTGACATTATTTTTGATACAAATTTATATAGCATTTTACATATGATTTTACTGACGGAATCATCTCTATTTCATAGTTTACATCTCATAATTGTCTTAATTTTGATACATCTATGGAATCTACATCTCGATTTGCATTTTTACATTTTTAGGTAAAAATGACCACAAAGATGGTGGATTCTAGGACTTTCGGGATTGGAAGAACTCTTCCTAATTTAAGAGGATCGTAGACGAGGGGAACGTGGCTGAACTTGGAGAGAAGCCAAGGGAGAAGGGGTAAAATCTAGTGCAGGGCAAGAACGAAGACATCTTTTGCAGCGCTTGGAGAAGAAGAAGAAAAACTTCCCAAAACTCTCGGCTAATCATCTCAAGCATCAAATCCGGTTTAGGGGAGTCTTCAATCTCATTTTCTATACCTTCTAGATAAAGATTTGGAATGAATGAGCATATCTTTGTGTGTATTTATGTGATGAACATGGATCTTGTAGCTTAATCTTTAAATCAAGATTTGGGAAAAGCCCTTTTGATAGTCTTATGTGTGTTACTCCAAGTACTTTGAACCCTAGCTGACCCTTATGGTGCTCTATGCCTGCGCTCCGAGGGGAACACTTGAGCCTGCATTCACCCTGGGCGAGGTTTGTAAATTAGGGAACATGGGGGAAACCCATTGACGAACTGTACTTACTCGGCGTGATTACAGGACCTTAGGCGTGTCGGAGATGGATGGGTCGTCCGCACGCCATAATGATTTGGATTAGATGTTTTGTCTAACCCTTATTACACTCTATACCTGTGTGATCTGAGGGGAACCTGGGGGAAACCCATTAGCGAGCTGTACTTGCCTGCCCAGAGTGTAGGGCCTTAGACGCATCAGGTATGCCGAAAAGCCATCCGCATGTCAGAACCATATGGATTAGACTGATAACCTATCCATGGGAATGGGTAGGGCTATCAGTGGGAGCAACCCGTATCTGTGGTACGGACTCCCTTGAACTAGCTAGACAAAACATGGGAATGGGTGACTCGGGTTCGATCCCCGGCAACGACGCTAAAAACTTGATAGGTGTCCCGTAAGTGCACGGGTGTACCAAAGTAGTAAAATATTGATTTCACAGGGACTAATGGGCAAGTACTGACTGATCTCAAATTTACTAGTTAGATAGAGCAGAAATTGGTAGGATTTAAATGCTGAACTAGTTAAGTGAGTAAGAACGTAGACGGCAAGAATCGTATGAGAGAACTTGGATGAAAGGTAAATCAGGATATGGGTTCACCTCTTTGACCTCTTATGAGTGAACAATCGAACCCCAAGACTAACTTCCTATCTAGTTCAAGGGAGTTCGTACCAAAGATACAGGTTGCTCCCATCGATAGCCCTACCATCCATGGTTATTGGTCTAATTCGTATGGTTCTGACGTGCGGATGGCTTTTCGGCATACCAGATGCGTCTAAGGCCCTACACTCTGGGTGAGCAAGTATAGTTCGCCAATGGGTTTCCCCCAGGTTTCTTGATTTATAAACCTTGACCGGGAGAGTGTATGTTATACCTTGATTTTTATTATATTTTATTTAAATTTTAAATTAAAAAAAATCCTATAAATAAACTTTCCCATAATCCTAAATTGTTAAGCCCTAAAAACTCTCCCTAAATCCTCTCTAAACTCCCTATAAATATACCCTAACCTTTTCGTAATCTTACCCTAAATCCCTATTTTCCCTTAATCCTATTTTTCCTCATACGCCGCACGCTTCCCCTGTTTCTTCCCTGTGAACACGTGCTGCCACCTCAGTGTTCGCATCTTCCCATCGGCGATGAATTTGTGATTGGCGGAAGGGACACCGGCGTTGCCTTCGTCGTCCTTGGTGCGGTGTGTTGGAAAACCCCGGGGATATTTTACAATTTTCAGAGATAGAAATTACACAAATACAATGCACAGTGGAAGCAATATCCGCGAAATGAGCTAGTCCCAAAAACCCATTGGGTAATGAGCAGGCCCAAACCTCATTGAACGGGTTGATTAAGCAATTAGATCCAATCCAATGCAACCTAAATCCAAATGTAACCTAACCATGGTCAAATTCGGGTCAACCTGCCAAAATGAAGTTTGGCTCCAATAATATTCTTCCATCTCATCAGGCCTATCGGCGCTGATGAAATCTCCCAAATAGATCCGAGTCATCCAATAACTCGATCATAAGGCTTCCCGATCAATACGAGAACTCGAGTATCAAGGTGTGCAACCCTGTAGGTTCCTCTGACGCTGGCAGTGCTGACCAAAGGTCACCACAAGTAGTGAGTGACACCTAGCAGTGCATCGCTGCTACCCAGGTCATTGGAATGGATATCGACATCGACATCCCCATCATCGCAATTAGGAACAGATGCATTACAGTCTCTTTGCCGAACTAATATCCGATTGGACAAGTGTGTCACCACTTGTTTTTATCCAATCTCATGGTTATGACTAAATTAGGTCTCACCTGGGTATGGCCATACACTTTCAGTCATAGAACTATAGAGGAGCTCCATGGATATCATGCTTCCATTAGGAAGGGGCAAATCCTATGTCTGTGTATTGACCTTCTCATATGGGTCGTGATTATTGGTGTATATGCCCTAGGACCTAGTTTTGGTCCACTTATGTACTACTTGACCTTGATATTTATATCATTCTGGCATTGTCGTTATCTAAGTTTGTTTATATCTGCGCATATGTACTAACATGATAATGTCCCTAGAGACAGATTGGATCTGTGCTCAAAACTATAGTCCCCAGTCAATGTACCCTAGTGGATATGGGACAGCTATGGTACTTGTGAGACTGGTATGTGGGCTGGTTAGGCACGTGGTGCTAACGCAGACACATGGGTATATCATTGGAGGATATACTGGAAAGACCCGCTGTGAGGCTATGACTTGGTGTCATGAGTTATCCTCACAAGTAATAAGAGATGCATTGATCCCTTGACTTGAGGTCATTGATCATTCTATATGGTTAGGGACTTGTTTTGATACAACCTAACACCTCGCTGTAGTTGGGAGATTATAACGGTTGTCATTGAGCATGTCACGACCCATATGAGAAGGTCAATGGACAGACATAGGATTTGCCCCTTCCTTAGGGAAGTATGATATCCATGGAGCTCCTCTA
>JANTFE010015740.1:0-12992 GCA_027562315.1 Costus pulverulentus | reverse complement strand
TGTAACAAACTGAATAACAACCATTGCCTTTATAAACTTAAGAGTTTATACATGATACTGATAGAATCCCAAGGCCTCAAACATTAGCCTTAAGGGCATACCCCAACATGGATGAGGCAATCATTGAGAAGTGGGTATTAGTCCATACCTTCTATAATGCTCTTAATTATAACACTCGTATGAAAGTTGATGCTACCGCTGGTGGGGCAATCATGAATAAGACCATGGATGAGGTGATTAATCTATTCGAATAGATGGCTTTGAACCATTATCAATGGGTAAGTGAGAGAGGACCATCTGCTAAGGTGTCAGTTAAGTATGATTTAGATGCTATCGCTTCGCTTGCCGCCAAGGTTGATTCTTTAGCCCATAAAATCAATTCTTTTAATGTTAATTCTGTCACTGTTAACTCTATCTCATGTGAGATTTGTGGCAATGCAAGACATAATGTAGAGGATTGTCAGTTAGGAGTTTCTACACATGGGGAGTGCAATTCTAAACCAGTAAATGCAATTGGGAACTATAATGGAACACCTCAGAATAACCCATACCATAGTACTTACAACCCTAGTTGGAGGAACCATCCCAATCTTTCTTGGAAGAGTGATAAAAATCAAAGTGAAGCAACCCATAACAACAATCGACAACCCTCTAATTTTCAATCAAGATAGTATAACCAACCTCCAGCACCTCAGTTGTCTAACTTAGAGGTTATGATGGAAAATTTCATTGCCTCGCAGGCAAAGCAAAATGAAAGGTTCATACAACAATTCGAGAAACAGGATGATAACTTCAGACACGTCAATGAGTCTATCAAGAATCTCAATTTCGAGGTAGAGTCTATAAAGACTCATCAGAGGATGTTGGAAACTCAGATAGCTCAGCAGGCTAGTTCTTCAAGCAGACCCATAGGAAGACTACAGGGGAAACCAGAGATAACCCACGCGAATACTGCAATGCCATTATTACATGCAGTGGAAAATAGTTGGAGGAACCCAGAGCGCTAGATGTTACACAAGATTCAGAGGAGCAAAATGTTGAATCTACAGAGGAAGAGGGAAAAGAAGGAGAAACAACCATGTAAGAAAGGGAGCCAGTTTATGTTCCACCACCTCCCTACAAACCACCAATACCTTTCCCTCAAAGATTGGCAAAGGCAAAAATTGAGAAGAAGTTTGGAAAATCTTTAGAAATACTTAAAAAGCTTTACATTAATATACCTTTCACTAATGCTTTGCCACAGACGCCTTCTTATGCCAAGTTTTTGAAAGAGATTTTGTCCAACAAGAGAAAGTTAGAGGAGCATGGAACGGTCGCACTTACAGAGGAGTGCATATTTGTAGAAATATGAGCTCCACATGCGGTATCCAATACCCATGACATAGAAGTAGAAAAGTTGACTTCTGTAACATAAATACCTGAGCTAGAAGCTAAGGCCAAACCTTTCTTCTCCTCATTCTGAAGTTGCTTGCAGTCCCTCCTCCAGTGACCCTGCTTGCCACAGTGGAAGCACCTTTGATCCTTTGACTTCTTTGCCTTTTTCTTCAGTGCATTGGTAGGACCCTTGGCACTACCTTTTGCACATTCCTTACCCTTCTTTCATCTTCTTGGCCGCATGGACCAAAAGAACAGAATTGGGTTTGGTCTTTCCCACTTCACGCTCGGTTGTTTGGAGCATATTCAACAGTTCCTCCCCAGTGCAATCTGTTATAACCTAAAATTTTGATTTTTCTATTATGAATTTAAATTTTAAAGTTTATAAAATTTAGAATTTATGTTTTATAATTTTGGTATTTTTCTAGATTTTTTAGAATTTTAATTAGATAAAAATATAAAGTTTATATTAAAAAAAAATGTTTAACGCGTTCGCTGGGAATTGAACATGTGACGCATGAATTTCAAAGCAACACCCAAACCATTGGGTAGAGTTGTGTTTTGAAATCAAAACCGCATTTATTTTTGTTATTTCAGATTTGGATTTATATTTTGTTAACAAAAACTTTTGATGCGTTCGTCACGACTCGAACACGCGACGCGCGATAACTTCGTGTGCAGCCGAACTAATGGGCTGAGTTGCGCTTTAATAATAGATCTGGGATGAGTTAACTTGATTCATGTTTACGATTATTTCGGATGACGAGCGAACTAGTCATCTTACCCGACTTTTGTGGCGATCGATTCACCACCGCGTTCTCACCTTTCTCGGACGCGTCATGCCTCTATATTAGAGGGCTTCTATCCGTATCGTCGAGACGTTGAATCCTAGCCTCTCTTCGAGCTTGGATGCACCGCCTGGAAGGAGAAATCGCAGCAAGGAGGAGTTCGCCGGAGTTTTCATCGCTTTCATCCTCTGTGCAACCGGCGATGGCGATCTCTTTGTTCTGGGCTATGATACATCATCGTAGTGAGGTATTCCTTCTTTCCTGTTGTTTTGGTGAAGTTCTATTCGGTATAGATAGGTTTTGGTTGGGTTTTGTGTATCGATGGCGGCGGCGCCACCGTCGATATCTTCGGCTGCATCGGGCGCTTCGATCATGCGTCGAAAGCTCGCCGCAGCCACCACTGGAGCCTCACTTCGTCGTCAGGAGTCGAATAGCAAAGTTTGGCGACAAACGGACGTTCGAGCGCCCTCGGGAGCTCGCCGGCGTAAGCTGCTGACGCTGGTCTGGCGGCCTTGTGCGGCGGCGATTGGGCAGCGCGGGCGAACGGGCGATTCGGTTCAATTTTAGGGTTTTGAACGGTTTATTTAGAAATAAACCGGTCTCTGTGTTTTGAAATTGAGTTGGACCGAATCAAAATGGTTCAATTTCACTTTCGGTCTATTACTTGAAATCGGACCGGTTCGACCCTAATTCGGTCGAATCTGGGCCGGTTCAGGTAGGCGTTAGAAAGGTTGTGAAATTTTCTATCCAATGGCACTCTATATTGCTTTAGATGATTTGTATATTTTGTGTAATTTAAGTTATAAGTCTCGGTCTGACTTGGTTCAGGGTAAATTTGATCGGTTCCCAGCAATTCTGTCCGGTTCAGTAGGTTTTAGGTTCGGTTCACATGATCTAAGATTAGTTCTCTAGGTTTAAGATGTGTTCTACATGTTGGTAGTCTTGGTTTTCAAGTTAGGATATTTATTGATAGAGTTTATGTACAAATTCATGTTTCAGAGTGATTGATCCACTAGTTGGCTTGCACCGTTTGATAAACAAGTTATTGGCTTTTCAAACAAATTCAGGATAACAGCAATTGAGGTAGGAATTTTACCCTACTTATTGCTTTATAGTGTAAAGAATTATAGGATTTGCTGCTTAATCCTTTGGTTTGATATATGATGCATATGTTAGAATTGATTGACACTGATATCTAATTGTTCTGTCTGCTTGATTTGTTTCTGAAATTCAATTGACCTCAATTATCTTTTTCATTGGTCATACTCTATTTCTGTATGCATGGTTAATAAAGCTATATTGAGATATCTGATTTGTTGGATTATGAGCATGGTTGAACAATTGAATATCTGTGATATTGGCATATGAGTATGTGGAACAGTTGAATGTTTGTTCTGTTAAAGTCGTGATATATTTCGACCTCTAGACTGGATGATTTATTCTCCAGTGGCTTGTTTATCTAAGTTATAGTTCTAACGCGTATCAGACTATCTGTTTGCCAGTTAGGGCACCGTCAGTTGTCCTCGGGACAATACTACAGATATCAGTGTTGGATGCAACACCCCGAGCTGTTTAAGACAGTCGTTCCACTGCATGAGCAACAGTGGAAACACTCTGAAAAATGAGTGCAGCTCTTAATTGAGATATGTTGGCCAGCTTGATGATTTACACAGCATTCTGTACATTATTTGTATATTGCTGTTTCAGTCATTGAATTATCTTGTTATTTGACTCCCTCACCATACTTGTTGATTCCTACTTAGCGTTTTGCTAACTTCCTTTGTTTCTCTTCTAGGTACAGAGTTAGCTTCTAGGAGGGATAGAGTAGATAGTATACCAGCCCAAGTTGAGATAATTTGTCTTTTGTAATTTTATTTCAGTTAATTCAATTACAAATTGGATAGTATGTTTTAGAGATTGTATTGAAACTTCTTGATGTTAAAGATTGGATTATTTATTTAATAAATGATATTGGATTATTGTAGTTCTCTGGTTCCTATCAATATTGTCATCTCCTTGGGGAACCCTGAGCTAGGAATAGCTGGTTTCCCGCCGGGGCGTGACACAATCAATCCGGTTCATATTGAAATTTATAATAAATGGACTGAAGCTAGGGGGCAGGGACTGCAGAATAAGATCTACAACCAGCTTGTTATTTATAGTGTGTCCCAGTCTTTTGAGATGATCCACGTTCCCAATCATCTTGAGAACATGGGAGCTCACTGGTGCACCTTCAGATAACTTGCATCGAAAGACTGCTTTGGCAGTGTCATATCTCTTAGTTCTAGCCTGAGCCTCGAACATCTGTTTCAAATGAGTAATCATTTGAAAAGTGTTATGCTCCTCATATTGCACCTGAAGTTCAGGTGCCATCATGGCTAGCATGAGACATGCTACCTCCAAAGAGTCATCCTGTTGCTTTCTAAAAGCATCCATGTTTGCTGTTCGGGCATTAGGCGCAGGAGGCGCAGGAAGAGGTTGCTCAAGGACATACAGCTTCTTCTCAAGCTTTAGGGTGTTGTGTCCGCAAGTGCACGGATACTTCGAAGTAATAAAAATATCGAACCACAGAGACCTACGTGTTAAGTACCAAATAGATGTTTTCTCACTAGCTAAGCAAGCTAAATATGATGGAAGTTTGAAAATCAAAGGATCAAAATCTGTCAAGAATTTAGGACAACAGCAGAAAGAGGGCTACTCAGATTACAAAACTGTAAAAATTGCACAAAAGTTAATCAGATTCGAAAAGTTGCTATGTGTCTTAGAATGATCATAAAATATTTTCTTGAAAACAATTAATCCACAAGATAGAACAACACATGTTCTCTATATTCCAAGTTAAAAATCTGGGTTTCAAGTCACCGAAGCATCTTAAAAAGTGGCAGCAAAAGTGCTAATCAGATTAGTCAGAAAAAACTGCTGTAGAAATTTATCAGAATCTAAAAGTTGTCATGGGTTTTAGAATGATCTGTGGACTTTAAAATTCAGAAAAAATATCTAGATGATAGACAAAGATGAGTACTTCATGATGGTGCCAAAGATCAGAAATTTTTGTGACCCAGATTCTTAAAATCGCAGTGAGAAAACAACTACTCGGATAAGCAGAAAGCAGTTCAAAAATTACGGGCGTAATGTTCTTTACGGCAGTGCCGTAATTTAAAAAAAAATTGGGTCAAAAATATACAGAAATATGGTACCATAAAAACCAATACGGTACTGCCTTAATATACTAAAACTCTCGGGATGAACTTAGATCATGATTACAGCACCGTAAAGAAGATTACGGCAGTGCCGTATTTTGCACAAAAATTAATTTTACCTACAAAAAGAAAAGAAAAATTAATTCTAAAAATAAAGTAAAATATAAGAAACAAAGCTAAGTAAAAATGCTTGGGTTGCCTCCCAAGAAGCGCTAATTTTAGGTCCATAGCTTGACCAAAAATCAAAAATCATAGTGAAGTAGGTGAATCAGTACCAAAGTAAAGAGCAAACAACTTTCTCCTTTTCCGCTGTCTAAAAAGTTTAGCCACTAATCCAAATATACATAATTTCATGTAAATTATAATCACTATGGCTTTCTTAAATATGCGAAAGTCAAGATTAAGATTTTCAATGATCTTCCTATATTTGTCAGTGAGCAAAATCATAAGTCCTTTTTTCAAGTTTAAATCTTCAATTGTCATAGGACTTTCATCAAAAGATATAAGCATTGGATCATCAAAATAATGTCTATGTCTCAAATTAAGTTCCTCAGTAAAGCATAAATTCTCAAATACATTAGAAGAGTGAATATTAGATATGGGCAAAGTACCATCATGAGGTTCATCAATATTTGTAATATGCAAATCTTTTTCAAGTTCATCATGCCCACAATCAAATAATTTATTAATTTCAAAATTATCATCCAAATCGAAGTGAGATTTGTCAAAATCAATTTCCTCATGCTTTTCCACAAATAATTCATCATTGGAATCAGAGTCAAATTCATCAAATTTCACAAAAGAATTAATTTGAGATTCAATTTCCTCATATCTATCAATAAATAGCTTTCATCAATTTCAAAATTTTCACCCAAATCAGATTGAGGTACATGAATATCACAATTTTCAAACTCATCAGATTTAACCATAAATGATATATCATCAAAAGCATCATTTTCATCAAAAAGAGGGTTTTTCAATTTCAATTTCCTCAACCTTTTCCAATAATATATTATCAAAGGA
The DNA here is from genome assembly GCA_027562315.1 of Costus pulverulentus. Lineage (NCBI taxonomy): Eukaryota > Viridiplantae > Streptophyta > Magnoliopsida > Zingiberales > Costaceae > Costus > Costus pulverulentus. The sequence continues at coordinate 6,607 of JANTFE010015740.1, read as the reverse complement.
ATCAATTTCAGAATTACCAAAATCTGAGTAAGATACATTAATGTTCACATAAGGCTCAATCTCAAAACAATCATGATCAGAGGGAGAATTTTCTAAATCAAGTTCTTTAGTTTCAAACTCAAATAAAAATGCTTGTTGTGCTAACTGGGTTTCCAAAATTTCAGAATCAGCAGTTAAAGATTCTACTTGAGAAGCAAGCTGACTAATTATTCCCTTAAGATCTTCAATTTCTTTACTTCTATTTGTCATGATTTGGTTTTGATTTGTCATGAATTTTTCAAGCATGGATTCTAACCTAGATTCCTCAGTGTCCTCAAAGTATGGTTCAAAAACATGATCAGAGCAATCATCATAAAAAGAATATTGATTTTCCCAACTAGGATAATAATAATCATCTTGATAACATGGTAAATTGGGATTTGTATGATTTCTAAATTGACATTCATAAGCATAATGATCATTAAATTTACAGATATTGCATCTAATAGAAGGAATAAAGTGTAATTTCAATATGTCCGCAAGAGTGCATCGTGAATCATCTTCATGCTTACCATGTGGCATGTATACCTTACTTCCTTGAGATGCCCATGGATTGTGCTGAAAAGTCATATTTATCGAATCTATCAAGAACAGAAAGATAATCCAACACCAATCAATCAAAATTTTGTATTTTTTTTCAAAATATAAGAAAAACAAAGAAAATATAAAACACAAGCAAATTCACAAATTTTAGAAGTCATAGTTCTGTCACAACTTGTGAAAACCCAAAACCTGCAAAAACAGAAAACAAAGTTAAATCTAAAACAAATAAAACTTAGTCTAGCAATACTAACAACTATTTTGAAATTAACAAAACTAAGGTCCCCAGCAACGGCGCCAAAAACTTGTTGTGTCTGCAAGTGCATTGATACTTCGAAGTAATAAAAATATCGAACCACAGAGACCTACGTGTTAAGTACCAAATAGATGTTTTCTCACTAGCTAAGCAAGCTGAATATGATGGAAATAAACTATGCAGAAAAGTATGCTAAAAAGATAATCATAGAGAAATAACTGGGACTAGGGTTTCATCCTCCTTGATTCTAATGACTAGACATAAATAAAAGATCGCCAAACTAATCTTATCATGATAAAGACTTAATTCACTTCATAAAGGGATCATCTCACTTTCGTGCAGACAATCATGCAGGGACCAATCCTCGCTTTCGCGCAAGATCTATCATAGGCTAATGATAAGTAAATCATCAATCAAAGAATTCAAAGATCACTTTCGGAACTAAGTTGATTATCTCAAGTGGAATCTCAAGGATCACTTTCGTGCATCTAAGACTGAACACAAGTTCCACTTATGGTTCTCCAATGTTCCGATCCTCACTTCTGTACAAGATCTCCACGTTTGACAACTCAACTCTACCCTAGATTTAAATTATCATCATGGCAATAAGATCACTAAAATCAAATAATTAAGAACTAACCTAAGAGAGTTCCTAACATGCAATTCTATGGTTCCAAGTTCTCAAGCAAGTCACCTTTTGGTCCTTATTGCGAGAACTCAAAAACATGAATAATAACATTAATCTATGGAGAATCAATGACAAACAATCACATAAGTAGAATCATCATAATAAAACTATTCTGACGAAGGTAAAAAGTTATCTAATCATTAAAAATCATGGGGGATTACACCCCATGTCACAAAAAGTGTTTATGTTGGTTTATATGCCCTGAAGACCAATGTATGGACATGGTCAGGCATTGTTTGAATGTACTTTGATAGAACTATTATTCTTTATAGAGGCATGGTCGTTATTATGCAGACTTCTCTACCAGCGTTGATGTATTGAGTTGCATAAATAATGTCCCAGGAGTTTGGATTGGATCCATTCTCACAAGCTATCCCCAGTCAAGGTACTGTTGGGGTATGCCCTTAAGGCTAATGTTTGAGGCCTTGGGATTGTATGAGTATCATGTAATAAACTCTTATGTTTATAAAGGCATGGTTATTATTCAGGTTGCTACCTTGTCTGCTGTAATAAGTGTACTTCTGAATAATGTCTCAAAGCTGTTCAGCTAGGCTGACATGCATATGTCCTTAGTCAAGATATCTTGGTGAACATGAGACAGCCTTGATATGATTGAGACTAATATGTGTGCTAATCTTATAGGATGCTTCGAGCATGGAATAAGATGTAGACTCATGGGTACATTGGATGTACTGGACAGACCCTATTAGGATATTCAATTGCTTGTCACAATATGAATGATCCTTGTTTGCACTAAGTGGCACATGTCCTTTGACTTGAGATCACTTGTGTTTCTAAATGATGATTGTCATTGTTTTGAGGTAGTTCAATATCATTTGAGTGATCCATGTTTGCGCTTGCAAAAGTATAGATCTATGTACATGCCGAAATAAACAACATGCTAGTTTAAGTTCTTAGATGTATGTACATAGACAATCATCATTTAGAAACACAAGTGATCTCAAGTCAAAGGACATGTGCCACTTAGTGCAAACAAGGATCATTCATATTGTGACAAGCAATTGAATATCCTAATAGGGTCTGTCCAGTACATCCAATGTACCCATGAGTCTACATCTTATTCCATGCTCGAAGCATCCTATAAGATTAGCACACATATTAGTCTCAATCATATCAAGGCTGTCTCATGTTCACCAAGATATCTTGACTAAGGACATATGCATGTCAGCCTAGCTGAACAGCTTTGAGACATTATTCAGAAGTACACTTATTACAGCAGACAAGGTAGCAACCTGAATAATAACCATGCCTTTATAAACATAAGAGTTTATTACATGATGCTCATACAATCCCAAGGCCTCAAACATTAGCCTTAAGGGCATACCCCAATAGAATGAGGTTTATGGCAAAGTCTTGGAGACTTTCCTTACCACAAACCCCTCTCATCCTAGCCACCCACTTGGCATGATCTTGGCCTTCCCTAAACCGCCTCTTGGCTTATAAAAGGGACCCTAGCTGCCCCCTCTTGTTGGTTCGATTCCTTGGAGGTGTGAACAAACATAGAGAGGTGTGAGCAAGGGCAAAGGGCGACAACATCAAGGTAGCGCAACCTTCTTCCTCCTTGTAGCCGCAAGCCTTCTTCTTCTTCTTCATCTCTTGGTGCAACTTGGAGAAGGGCTTGGTGGCGACATCTCTTGGAGAGAATTGGAAGCTTAAGGTGGCGACAACTTGAGGGCTTGGAGCTCTCCTTTTTCTCATCTTCTCTGGCGCAAGGATTCTTTGTGCTTGGTGGCGTCTTCTTGCCACAAGCCCTCATCGTTCCTTGGCCATAGGCGCACCTTGGAGGTGGCGCAAACAAAGAAGAAGAAGGAAGTACTTGGCGCATCATCTTCCTCCTCATCTCTTCTTGGCGCTTCTACCTTGGAGATGGCGCAAGATTTGAAGAGAGTGACAAAGGCTTGATTCTCTTCCCGAGGCTAGCACCAAGCGTGGAAGGGAGCAACAATCAAGGAGTCGACGCGTGGATACTTGTAGAGGACGAGCACTTGAGCATCTTCAACTTGGCACCTTCATCCTAACAAGCAATAAAGGTACTAACCCTAACACATCCTTGTGTTCTCTCTCTCGCATGGATCCTTGGGACCGGAATGTGTTTCGGGGGTAATGCTTCTTCAGCTGCGTCTTGGGACTGCAAAATTTTAAATTACACCCGGCATTCCCTAACAGTTTAAGTGTGCATGGAAGAAGAGGTACAATAATCCATGGTGTAGGAAATCAAAACAGAGGGAGAGAACAAATTACGGTACAGCCATAATCTGGGACGAACAGTGCCGGTAATGCTCCTTTGTTGATTTCTCCCTTGTTTGAGATCCCTTTGCTTTGAAACTTCTGGTATGTCCTCTCTACCTCCAAATGAAGCTTCTGTGTAAACATGGCGGTGAGAGGTGCCCTCTACGCCTCTCGGCGTGAGGCCAAACCCTAACTACCTCTCTATCGATTGCTCCTTCGATACTAGATCAAAATTCACCCTTCCACTTCGTGTCTCTTCTCCTCTTAATGGCGAGTTGGCAGCATCTTTCAGATCTAAATTTGGAGCTTTAAATCAAAACTTATGGTCCACGCAATATTCGAACCCTTAAAAATTGCGTTTTTGACTTGGAATTACGGCCGTAATGCAGTGCCGTAATTTGGACGGTGAGTTCTCAGCTTCAATATTATCTGGAATTACGGTACCATAAACGACTTTATGGTGCTGCCGTAATGTCTGAAATCTCTCGGGTTGAAAACCATCCAGAATTACGGTACTGTAAACTTCCTTATGGCAGTACCGTAATCTTCATCGAGTCTCTGGTCAGAATCACGCCCATATTACGGCACCATAAAGATGTTTACGGCAGTGCCGTAATGTCTCAAATTTCTCTGTTCTGGAAAACTCCAAATTATGGCACCGTAAATATGTTTACGGTAGTGCCGTAATTTCGATCTGGGAGTGCAGTCCAATTATGGTACCGTAAATTCCATAGTGGGGGTGCCGTAATTTGCTCTGAAGCTCTGATTCTTTTGAAATTTGATGTGTGATCTCCTCTTGATGTTGTGAATTCATCTATGTATTTGATTCTGCTCGAAAACGCCTCAAAATAGTGCCTTTTTAACTGAAAATGATGAAAAACCAAAATGGAAGTAGATTTCGCAATATTTGATAAATTTAGCATAAAAACAAGCAAAAGATCTTCAATTTAGCATGAAAAGATATACAAAATAATACAAAATATACTATATATTTTGGTGTCATCAAACACATAAGGCTCAAACTTTGCTTCTTCTCAAGCAAGAATAAAAAATTGACTAAAAGATAAACCTTTTCATGCTCAATAAATTTCTAAAATATAATCATCAATGAAAAATTCCATCAATTGTATCACAAAACTTCAAATAAACATATCATTCTTAGAACTCAACCTTCTAGATCCTCAACTCAATCAAATAAAACTTTGCAACTTGTATAATAAATAGAATATTCAATCTCATGATTTCACCCAATTTTCAGTTCAAATCTATCATACATTTATTTACAGGAATTAGGTTTCTGAGATCTTTTTCCACACATTTTTTTATGTATTTTGTTTGTTTTTGTAAAGATGGCATGTACCCACTTAGATACACTCTTTTTATTTTTGACTTCAACCCTTGTCTTCGGTACCACTGTCAATTTTACACAATGCCAAGTAGGGGAGTCTTATTCTTTTTATCTCTTATTATTTTTCATGCATAGACTTCAACCCATGTCTTAGGTACCACTATCAATTTTACAAAGTGCCAAGTAGGGGAGTCTCTCATTATTTTTATGGATCGTGGATTCTTCTTTCCCAACAAATAGCAAAATAGACTAAACATCTACCAGGTTGATCAATCGATATCAATTCAGTAATCATACTCATATGCTCATTTTATTTAAAGGAGTAGTTTCACCTTTAGATTTTATTCCTCAAATAACATATCTACCCAAAATTTTATGCATCAACCAATGAAAAATTCCAAAGGCATATATGTATTAGAGAAATAAATTCAACATAATAGATCTAGACCTAAACATAGGCATGCTTTAGCAGATATTGTAAGCAGTAAAAGAATGATGTGATCATAGCCTATTCAAGACATTGAACCAACCCATGCCAAAAGGTGGTTCAACTCTTGACCTATGACTGAAGCCCCTTAGAACTAGACCTAGCCTAGCCGACCTCTAGCTTGGCCTTCAAAATTGGCTCCAAGGACCTTCTCACCATGGTTTAGCTCACAAATCCTAGAGGTACTTTTAGGGAAACCCTAGAAGCACACTCCATGGTTCAGCCAATACCATGGGACTTCATCCAAGCAAGGTGCGCCACCTTGCAAGCAGAAGATGTATAGCTCACAAGCTCAAGAGCTCGGCCAATGCATCTTGTGCCCCATGCAAGGAGTTTGATGTGCCACCAAGCCAAGCAAGGGTGCTTGTTGCTCCACCATTCAAGATGCACAACCAAGCAGGCATGCGCCATGCTCCAAGTAGATGCACCCCCAATCTTCATCTTAGTCAAAAGCAAAAAGAAAAGCGGCACGCAGGCCTCACAAGGATACATCACAGGCATGCAAAAGGGGCTTGACTCATGACCACAACATTATGCACAACCAAGCTATTTACTCATGCAATTCTACATGCTCATGAAAAACATAAAATCTGAAGTTTTACTTTTTCATAAAACAAGTCTCTTTTCCTCATCTTTTTAACACAAATCTTTTGGTTATTTGCAATTATTTTTTCATGATAATTTCATAGATCCTTTCGGTTGTCAATTTTTGTCAGATCAGGAGACCCGGCCAGTCCGAAGACACATTGTTCGGAAACCTCAGAGATATTTTTTAATTTTTCAGAGTAATTACAATGCATATACATTGCACAATGGAGGAATATCCCCAAAATAGGCTAGTCCCAAAAACCTAGTGAAGATTGTCAAGTGAGGTAGTCGACACGATGAGATAGTGTTGGAGTATGCCCTTAAGGCTAATGTTTGAGGCCTTGGGATTGTAACAGTATCATGTAATAAACTCTTAAGTTTATACAGGCATGGTTGTTATTCAGATTGTTA
>JANTFE010015703.1:22314-34087 GCA_027562315.1 Costus pulverulentus | reverse complement strand
ATGAACTACATGCGATCTTGATGATGAATTCCCTAGAAATATTACATGCGCCCCTTACTTTAGGGTTTCATCTCCTTGCGCTCCCCCTTGAAGGGGACTCTTCAATAATGGGGATGTCGATGTCGATATCCATTCTGATGACTTGGGTAATAGTGATGCACTGCTAGGTGCCACTCACTACCAACATCAGAGGAACCTATAGGGTCACACACCTTGATACTCGAGTTCTCGTATTGATCGGGTAGACTTATGATCGAATTATTGGGTAACTCGGATCTATTTGGGAGATTTCATCAGCGCCAATGGGCCTGATGAGATTGAAGAGACTTATTAGAGCCAAACTTTATTTTTGACAGGTTGACCCGAAATTGACCATGGTTGGTCACATTTGACTTTGGTTTGCATTGGATTGGATCATATGGCTTAATTAACCTGTGCATGAAGTTTGGGCTAGCTCATTACCCAATAGGGTCTAATAATAAGTTGTCATAAAGAGATAAGAAGGCATACGGGTATAATGGGGAGAAAACTATCCCCATTGACACCTAAGGGCATAATGGGATAAGGTAGGTGCCAATGGGGTAAGGTAGGCGCATGAGGCTTCATTTGGAAGCTTTTGGCGCCACCCCCTTCTTCCTTGGATGGAATCCTTGCCTCTATGGCAAGGCTTGGGGCGCATATGGCTTCATGAGCTTGTATGGAAATTCCTAGGTGTATATGGTAGATGGGTAGCAATTTATGGAAAAGGCTTAGAGTCTTTCCTTACCACAAACCCTAATTGTTCTCCCCTTTAGCCCTAACAACATACCTCTTCATGGATTGCACCTTTATACCTCCTCTTGCCGCCCCTTGCTCCTTAGCACATCAACATATGCGAGAGCACCTTCCACCTCTTGGCGTGAGGAAGCAAAGGCAAGAGCAAGGATTCCATAGGCGCAAGTCTTCTTCCTCATAGTCGAAAGCCTTCTTCTCCTTCTCATCTTGGCGCAAGAAGAATTTGTGCTTGGTGGCTTCATCTCCCTACCTCTTCTCTTGGTGCATCCTTTCCTTGAAGGTGGTGTAAGCATAGAAGAAGGACTCTAAGTCTTGGATCTTCTTCCCGAGGCTAGCATTGGGCATGGAAAAAGAGGACTCAAGGATCCATTGTTTGTGAGACTACAGAGGGTGCACGCTTGGGTGCCTACATCAGCATCACTCCATCTTGCTCTTAGGTACTTTCTCTCTACATCATGATGACCCCTCGCAAGCATCGATCATCTGGGTTTTTGGGACCGGCCTATTTCGGGGATTTGCTCATGCTGTACTTATATTAAAATTTTAAAATCCCCGGGGTTTCCCAACAGCTTGATGTCCATGGCGCCCTATGTTGATGACTGAAAGTGTATGGCCACACCTAGGTGAGAACCTGATTTAGTCATAACCATAATATTGGGATTAACAAGTGTGACACACTTGCCCAATCTTGACATTAGTCTGGCGAAACGACAATTCTGTACTTAGATTTTGTCGCAGTTTTAGAGGTTGCCGATGGTGATATTTATTCTGATGACTTGGGTTGCAATGATGTACTACTAGGTGCCACTCATTGCTTGTGATGATACAGTCATCACTACCAACATCTGAAGAGCCTACAGGATCGTACACCTAGACACTAGAGATTTTGTATTGATCGGATAGCCTCAGATCGAATCTATGGATGATTTAGATCTGTTTTGGAGTTTTATACTTTGCAGATGTATTTGAGGAGCAGGAGATGGTTTATATAGAGATTATGTTATGCTATGACCTTGGTAGACCCCTTGGGTAACCATAGATGACATCGATAGACAAGGTTCAGTCGATGGTCAAAACTCGGATTTTGCGATGGATTTATTTGGAGCACTTTTGCTATGGAATTTAGCATAACAATGGGACCCGTAACTTAAGCACAAAATTAATATATTGAATATTTATATTGTGGCTTAAGTGTATAGGCCCCGTGACTAAACTCTATATATATGAGCTAGGGGCACATATCACATGTGAGTGTTGCCTACTCCAAACCCTAGCCACCCATTGCCTTTCTCTTCTCCTCTTGGCCGCCGCCCCTTCTCCTCCTTGGTGCCTTCCATCAAGTTGTCGCTATCTTCATCCAAGGTGGGCAGCAACTTCTTCTAAGGGTTAGGAGAATGTGAAGGGCTTCCTCTTTTTTCCTTTGTGCATGGTGGCACATCTAGAAGAAGAGGGAAGCGTCCACATCACTTGGCACCGCCTTGGTGTTGGCGCAATTTGTGATCAGCCCCCTCCTTGGTGCAATTTCTTGTAATTGGCGCAAGCAAGGTGGGTTCTCTCCTAGAGGCGTGGATCTCCTCTCCCGAATCTACCACGTGTGTGGAGCAGAGGAATCTCCAGGCTGTCCATGTGTGCATGACTACAGAGGACGAGCACTTTATCATCTTCATCACCGACAATGCTCTGGGAATTGCACAAGCAAGATATATCTCTATGACATCCTACAGTCTTCTTCTCGTAAGTAGATCCTGGTGTAAATATGGGAATTCTATTTCAGACTGTCGTTCCGTTGCGTTTAAATTTTAAACGGTCCGAGGATTCCCAACATATCAGATGCCTATGTTTCTTATGTGATGATTTGTGATGGTTTGTGTTGATGATGATGATGATATGGGTTGTATTTAGATGTTTTTGATATGTGGTTTTGGAATTGTACTGAATTTTGATATTAGAGATGGTAAATGTGATTTAAACTACAAAATGTGATCGTAAATGGTATCTAAAGCTTGATTACATTGTAAAATAGTAATATTTAGGATGTAGAATAGTTTTTAGTATTTTTTGATATATGGATTGATGTGTTAATATAATTGCATAGGGAATCACTATGTATTTTAAAGGGAACTCTAGCAAATTTTTTTCTAAAAATTGTCATGTATTGATTAAATGATTGAGTATATGCAACAATTTAAGTCTAGGGTGTCTTCATGTGTTTTGACTATATTCAAGCTTTATGGATATGTATCTTGAATGTTTATGATTTTTAAGGATATACAAGTTTGTTCTAACTTTGACTTTGTAATTAGAAAGCATTTTGAGTAATTAATTTGATAACTTAAGGATTTTTAAAAATTCCTGTAGAATAAAATTTTTGAGTAAGCACAATTTTTGTATGGACAAAATGCATATATGAAATGTTATACATCCTTGTGATACGTGCTGAATAGAAATTACTTAATTTTAATTTATCTATTTTTTTGCTTGATAAAGAATTTTTCATAAATTCAAAAAATTGGTGACATCAATACAAAGAGGCTTGCTCCAACTCCTCTGGTTGATAAATATGAAGTCATGAGTTATATTTTACCACTATGTGGTATACTTTAAATCTATTTCAATTAAGTAATGGAGGGAAGATCTTAAAAAAAATAATTATTTATCTCTCATGCAAAAAGATTGATAATGATTTAAGTACCATGCCCTTGACCTGCGCAATCCAGTGATTAAAAAAAAGGGGAATAAAAATGGAAACAAAGAGAGAGCTGTAGGTCAAGTGGACAACTTGACACGTCCCGCAAGTGCACGGTTATGTCGAAGTAATATAAAAGATATCGAATCCCACAGGGAACAGGGTTGAGTACCAGAAAATCTGAGTCCTAATAGCTAGGTGAAACGAAATTGGGTTTTGAAAGCAGAAATCAAAAACAAGTAATCAACGCTACGACGGTGGGGACTAAATACCAGAGAGAAATCAGGGCTTTGGTTTTCACCACGATGACTACTTTAATCGCATAAGGCAGATGTCGGTTATTTGGATTGTTGATTTTGCACAAGGAATTGATGACACCGAAATATGTAGTATATTTTGCATCATTTTAGAGACATTTTCATGCTAAATCGAAGATCTTTTTACTTGTTTTTATGCTGAATCCATCAAATATTGCAAAGTCTACTTCTATTTTGGTTTTTCTTGTTTTTTAGGCAAAAAGGCACTATTTTAGGTGTTTTTAACAAAATCAAATACATGGAAGAGTTCTCATCATCAAGAAGAAGTCACCCAATAAATTTTACGCAAATCGAGGCAAGGAACCCAAAATACGGCAGTGCCGTAAGGGATTTTACGGTACCATTTTTTTCACGGCTACTGTATTATCGAGATCACGGCCGTATTTTGGTGATTTTCCAAATAGAAGGGTTTCGCGAAAATACGGCACCGTCGTAAGGATTTACACGGCCGTATTTTGGGGCACTTTCTGAACAGAGACTTTTGCCGAAATTATGGCACTGCCGTAACCCAGTTCACGGGCCGTATTTTGAAGTATCTTCAGAACAGAAAGTTTTCCTGAAATTACGGCACTGCCGTAAAGAATTACACGGGCCGTATTTCCCCGACGAATCCGACCAGAGAGTTCAGCTGATTTTACGGCACCGCCGTAAACAAAATTACGGTGCCGTATTTTCCAGCAATTTCAGAACAGAACGATCGATGGATTTTACGGCAGTGTCGTAAGATATTACACTGCCGTATTTTGGTGTTTGAACGCGATTCCCAGGTCAATCTTCACGCCCGATCTTTGTGGAGATTCTTGCGGGCAATCTAGGGCTTCATATTCAAAGTCGTAAGAAGCAAAAAGGGAACTTTTCGCGAGATGATTAGAGACACACCGAAAGCCCCAATTTTCATTGTCTGTCGAGAGAGAAATCGTCATCCACGCCGCCGCCAAGAGTTTTGCCACCGTGCTCGATCCAGACAATCTCCGGCCGTGATATTCATACTGTAGCTTCATCTGAAGGAGGAGACGACGTGCCAGAAGTTTCAGACAGAGAGGAGATCAATCGAAGGAGAAATCAAGGAAAGAAGGAGCGCCGACACTGTTCAACGCCTAAATTTGGAAATTACGGTTGTGAAATACTTCACAGTCGTGCTGTATTTTCTAAACCTCTCTTTTCTTTTGATTTTTGATCTTCTGAAACCATGGAATTCTGTAACTCTTCTACCATGATAGCTTAAACTACTCTTGGAACATGGGGGTGTAATTCAATTAATTTCCAATGACTAGATAACTGATTTTTATATATTTTGTTGCTTTTAATCTTAACATGATGATTTTGCTCATGTGATAATTTTGCTTAGACTCTCTTTATGTTCATGTTATTAATTATGTTCTTTGAATTTTTGCTTGAGACCGAAAGGTAATTGCTTGAGAATTTGGAACCCTAGAATTGCATGTTAGGAACCCTTCTTTAGGTTTGATCCAACTTGATATGTTCTAGTAGAATTATTTCCATAATTGTAACATGAATCTATAGATCGAGTCTATTTGTCAAACGTGGAGATCTTGCACGAAAGTGAAGATCGGAACATTGGAGATCTATGAGTAAAGCTAGTGTCGAGGCTCGGATACACGAAAGTGATCCTTGAGTTTCCGCTAGAGATTATCAATCTAGAATTCAGATGCACGAAAGTGATCCTTGAGTTCATAAATTGATATTTTGCTTATCTTCAACGTTGGGACAAATCTTGCGCGAAAGCGAAGATAAATCCCTGCGTGATTGTTTGCACGAGAGTGAAACAATCATTTTATTAGGTAAATCGTATCTTCATCATGATAAAATTAAACCGACGAAATCCTTATTCATATCTAGTCATAAAAGTTAAGTGAACGAAACCCTAGTCCCAGCTTTCTCTCAGATAGTTTTCTCTCGTTTATTTGCGATATTTGCTTGACTTTAATTCGATTCCCTAGATAGTGAAAAATTAATTATTTAGTATTTGACAACGTAGGTCCCTGTGGATTCGATACTTTCTTTATTACTTCGTATAACCGTGCACTTGCGGTTTAACATCAAGTTTTTGGTGCCGTTACCAAGGATTAGTCCAAGGTACACGCGTGCCAGACTTGTAGTGTTCACTTTCGGGCTATCAAGTTTTTGGCGCCGTTGCTGGGGACCTTAGTTTTGTCGATATTGAAGATATTGAGATTATTGCTAGACTACGTTTTTATTTACTATTTTTATTTATTTCTATTATTTTCTGTTTTTCTTGAAATCACTTGATCGATCTACATTGCATGCACAGGAGCCTTAGGTCAGGACTACTTGTTCCATTGGATCCTGAAATCAAAAAAACATTGAGAGTGTGCAGAAAGTTGAGATTAGAAGAAGAATTGCAAGAGACATCCCAACTATAGTTAGAAGAAGAAATATTAGAGATGGGAGACAATCAGAACAATCAGAGAACACTTAGGGACTATGCAGCCCCTAATCATTATGAAATTCGTTCTAGTATTGCTAGGCCAGCATTAGAAGCCAACAATTTCGAGATTAAGCCTGGTTTCATTGCAATGTTTCAACAAGATCAGTTTGGAGCATCTCTACTAGAGGATCCCAACCAACACTTGGTCTTATTTCTTGAATTATGCGATACTATTAAATATAATGGTGTTTCTAGCAATGCAATGAGATTAAGACTTTTTCCTTTCTCTCTTAGGGACCGGGCAAAGACATGGCTTAATTCACACCCAGCCGGTACCTTCACCACTTGGAATCAACTGTCCAATTCCTTCTTAAACAAATACTTTCCCCAAGCAAGACACTGCAGATGAGAAACCAAATTAAAAGCTTTCAACAAAGAAGTGGGGACTCGCTCAGTGAAGCTTGGGAGAGATTTAATGAACTGCAGCGGAAGTGTCCTCTCCATGGATTAGAACTTCAAACTTTACTGTAAACTTTTTATATTACATTATCTGACCAGACTAAAATGATTGTGGATGCTGCTGCAGGAGGAGCTCTTATGAGCTAAACACCAGATGATGCCTTCAGACTACTAGAGGAGATGGCATTGAACCACAATGAATGGACTACCGAGAGAGGAGTACTTTACAAGCCTTCTCAAGGTAAGGGTGAAAGTGAAGGATTGCGATCCTTAGAAGAGAATGTAAACTTTTTGTGCAGTAAGTTAAATTCCATGCAAAGTGCTTCTGTTTCTGCTATTACTTGTGAAAATTGTGGCAAAGATGATCATACTGCTGAATATTGTAGAATTGTTGATCAGGGTAATGAGCATGTGAATGTCATAGGGAATTATAATCAAAGTAGATCTAATGATCCCTATTCTAGTACATATAACCCTGGATGGAGAAATCAACCCAACCTTTCATGGAAAAACAATAACAATGTAGGGGGGAACATTGAAAACAAAGGATTCCAAAGGCAAAATCCCAACGAAAATCTGAATCAAAACAATGATCAATTCTCTGAGATAAAATCCATGTTTGAAAAAATTTTGACCAGTAAAAATCAGTTTGAGCTAAAACAAGATAGAAAAATTGAAGAGTTTATGTCTGATAAAAAACAAACCCTGTCAAATCAAAATAGACAAATTGAAGAGTTTAAGCAAAGTTTTCTTCAAATTAACTCTAGACTGGATAGAGTAGAAGTCCACAACAAAATTCTTGAAAACTAAATTGCACAACATGCTAGTGTACCTTATAGACCCCCAGGGAAATTGCCTGCAAAACCTGAGGTAAACCCTAGGGAGCACTGTAATGCCATTATGACTAGAAGTGGGAAACAACTAGGAGAACCTAGAGGGAGGTTTGAAAACACTGAAGAAAGGCTTGATGATAATGAAAAGGAATTAGAGTTTGGGGAATCTTCTTCACATAAGAAACCCCAAACTTGTTTATCACCTCAAAAGGGTGATGAAACAAAAAGGGAAGAATCATGTGAAAAAGACAATCCTAAACCTAATTTGCCTTCTCCTTACCAGACACCTATACCTTTTCCTCAAAGGTTAGTTCAACATAAACTAGACAAAAAGTTTGGTAAATTTCTTGAAATCCTGAAAAAGCTTTATGTTAACATTCCTTTTACTGAAGCTATTACTGAGATGCCATCTTATGCCAAGTTTTTAAAAGAGATTTTGTCTAGTAAAAGAAAATTGGATGATTATGGCACATGCACTGTTACTTTAACTGAAGATTGTAGTGCTATCATACAGAACAAACTGCCACCTAAACTGAAAGATCCAGGTAGTTTTTCTATACCTTGTTCAATAGGCACTATGGCTTTTGACCGAGCCGTATGTGACCTCGGTGCAAGTGTGAGTCTAATGCCACTTTCTACATACAGGAAACTAAATCTTGGAGAGCTAAAACATACATCCATATCCTTATAGCTCGCGGATTAATCAGTGAAGTATCCTGTAGGTATATTAGAGAATGTTCCTGTACAAATTGGTAAGTTCTTCATTCCTGCAAACTTTGTAGTGTTAGACATGGAGGTAAATTCTAGAAATCCCATAATTCTTGGAAGACCACTTTTGGCCACTGCTAAGGCTAACATTGATGTGAAAGAAGGAAAGATTACCTTTGACATATGTGATAACAAGATTGAATTTAATCTTAATGACTCATTAAACAAACTTTCATACTCAGGATCTTATTGTAGTGTTGAGATATTTAATGATGAAATTTATGATGTTTCAAGTCTGTTTGATGAAACCCCAAATAATGAATCTAACAATATTTCTGAGGGTATTGATGAGAAATTGCAGAAGAAAAAGATAAGGAGAAAGAGAAGAAGAGAAAGCTCTAGACTGATTGGCAAAATAGAAGAGATTCTGAGCAAATTCGGATACTGTTTCAGGATTGAGCCTTATGTTGGAAAATCCAAAGGAAAATTCAGGAGTTCACAATCAAACCCGAGTGTTAAAGGGTCAAGCTAATGACCTTTAAATTAGCGCTTCTTGGGAGGCAACCCAAGCTTTCTAACCCTTATTTTAGTTTTATTTACCTTGATTTCTGCTTAGGACTAATTTTTATTTTATTTTTGTAGGTTTTTCATGATTTGGAGCAAAATACGGCAGTACCGTAAAGGATTTTACGGTACCGTATTTCAGTCTGCTTACGAACAGAAAGCTGCGACGAAATTACGGTACGGCTGTAAAGGATTGCACGGTACCGTATTTCTGATCCAAAATCAACTCGTGTGTTCTTTCGTTTTTACGGCACTACCGTGAAGTATTTTACGTGCCGTATTTTCTAAATTTTTTTTTGTAAAATCTTTACTACTTGAATTTTACGGTACCGTATTTTTGATGTCATTTCGAACAGAACGTTGCCGAGATTTTACGGCGGTACCGTAAACTTCTTTACGGTACCGTATTTTGCTTCGTTTTCAAATAGAGTGTTCTCAAAATTTTACGGCAGTACCGTAACAAAAATTACGGTATCATATTTCCCCGTCGTTTTCGAATAGAGTGCTTTAACGATTTTACGGCAGCGTCGTAAGGTATTACACTGCCGTATTTTTCTTTCTGTACACGAATCCTGTACCATATTTAGGGTTCCTATCGGGCCGTTTTTAGGGTTTTTACCCTCGATCTCACTCGTTCTTGCGCCATTTTCGGATCTTCGACCTTCTCCGGACACCTGAGGACGCCGGCGACCCTTTCCATTCAATCTTCATCGTCGATTAGGTAACCGATTCTCTGATTTTACTGCTTTGATGAGTTTTCACAAAGTTTCGCCCCTTTCACTCATTCTCAATCTATTCGCAACTATTTTGAGCGATTTATGTTTCTATTTACTCGTTAGGGAATGAGTTTTCGAATCTGTGCTATTTGAAAAGAATTTGAACCAATTTCTGTAACCGATTTGAGCTGAAACGCAACGTGCACGATTCGGAATTACTGTTCATTGACATTTTGAGTTCTAGCATGAGATTTAAAACAGATTTTTGCTTCTAAAATACTTGATTAATGTTACTGATGATGTTGAAAGAATAGTCCATGCTTATCATATTGTATTGAGATTAAGATTACATGCATGATTCTACCCTTTTTTTTTCACTCTGTTCTATATGCTAGTGGAATAAGCTGATTGAATGCACTGACCTGATATAAACTGCTATATCATTATTTGTATGCTTTGAATGATAAGTTTGCAGCTTGAGTCCATGGCTCCAAGGACAAAAGCAATTGCACCAAGAAGAAAGGGGAAAGCCCCTACTGAATCCTCACAACCACCAAACCCACATGGAATTCTTTTCAGAAATGAAATGCAAGAGGGTAGGTACAATAAAATTTTGGAGAGGAAGATCATCAACTCAAAGTATGCTGATAGAAGAACCTTGGAAGCCTTAGGGCTTTATGAGGATTTGCTATGGATGTTTGACAGAATTAAAGCTAAGGAGTTCTTCCAGATGACTCCTCACACATACTTACCTCTTGTCTTGGAGTTTTTTAGCAGTCTGATAATTGAGTTGAAAGAGTATTCTCATGGCCCTGCAGAAGGGGAAATCACATTCAGAATGGCCAGTGAAAAGAGAAAGCTTACTTTGCAAGAAATTAGGGACATCTTTGGATTGAGCACTGGGGGTTACACTGACATACCCCTTGGATTTATGGAGAACGTGTTCTGGAACAAAATCACTCCTGAGAGCCATTTATATGCTGTGTCTACCGGAGCCTCAAAAATAGTGAACCCCTGTATCAGATATGCACATAGGGTTCTAGCACACACAGTATTTGGTAGAGGAGATAGTGACGGCATGGTCCGTCAACATGAGCTGTATTTTCTTTGGGGGATGCTCAATGGATTCACAGTAGATGTTGCCTATTTTATGATCAAGCACATGGATAAAGTGGCCAGAGCTAGCAGAGGATTAGTGGTGATAGGAGGAATGGTTATTCCTATTGCTAGATACTTTGGGATAGAGCCCTATGGAGCTGACACGGCAAGAGGGAATGCAAGGCTCAATATTGAGTCTTGCATAGCGATGAAGATGATAGTTAGAGAGGGAGACACTTTCTGTTTGGTCCTTGCACCAAACATCTCTCCTCTACCCTTACCCTACATTGAGAAGACTACAGTTAGAGAAAGGGCCAATTGGAAGCTATGTCTTAATCAAGCTGAGGGAGCTTTTATTCCATCACCTGATACAGTACCACCACCCACCGGGGGTAGTAAGAGCGATCCTTATGGGAAGGAGTCACCCCCTCATGACTCTTCACAGCCAGCTGGTAACTCCTCACACACACCTATGGGCAGATATGCTAGCCACCACAATCCAGGCTTCCAGGCACTCACAGCACAAATGTTTAGTCAGGAGCGCCGCCTGGATAGGATGGATGAGACTCTAGGGTGTTGGGAAACCCCAGGGATATTTTACAAAATTTCAGAGATACAAATACATTGCATAGAGGAAGAATACCCCCGAAACAGGCCAGTCCCAAAAACCCAGTGAAGATCGCATGCAAGGGAATCGACATGATGAGATAGAAAATACCTTATGAGCGATGCGAGGCTGATGTCGTAGTAGGTGCCCAAGCGTGCGCCCTCTGCAGTCTCACACACACGGATCACCTCGAGTCCTCTTCTTCCACGCCAGGTGCTAGCCTCGGGAAGAAGATCCAAGCCTTAGGTCACCTTCTTCTCAACTTGCGCCACCTCCAAGGTATATGCGCCAAGGATGAAGAAGGAAGAGGGAGATGCCGCCAAGCACAAGTCACACTTGCACCACCTTCAATAGAAGAAGCGCCAAGGATGATGAAGAAGAAGTGCTTGCGGCTTGGTTGATGAAGAGATGCGCCAACTCCTCTTGATCCTCTTGCTCTCGCCCCTCCTCTTGTTCTCATGCCTTCAATAAGTTGTGTGTTATGAGAGGGGGCGGCCAGGGCTCATTATATAGAGCAAGGGGCGGTTAGAGTAGTGGCTAGGAGAAGAAGTAGGAATAGGATTATTTTAATGATTTAATTAAGTCCTAATCCAATTAGGAT
>JANTFE010001578.1:4220-14622 GCA_027562315.1 Costus pulverulentus | reverse complement strand
TTGAACCAAATTTAATTGAACCGGCTCATCACATGAGCGCATGGTTCAAAGGGGAAGAAGAGGTGATCGGTTCACTTGGAGTGAACGCATGAACGTTAAGTGCTTACTCTATTTGGAAGTTGGCGTTCCAAATTAGATGCACGCCTCAACGTTCGAGGGGAACGTTTTTGTCTCGTCGCCCACCTTCTTCTCTCGCCATCCCTCTTGTCTTGCGAGAGACTTCACGCCAAGGCATCTCATTCTCCACACACGCGATCAGGAGACTTGGAGAACTTTGCTAGCACAAAGATCAACAAGGAGTAGGCGATCATACATCTTGTGTGCGCACGCTTTGGAGGAGAGCCACATCGCCCTCTTGCTTCCAAGTCGCCATCCAAGAAATGGCATTGGTATGTTTTTCGTTTGACCTATACAAGTTCATGAAGTTGATCATATATTCATGCATCCGATTCCTAAGAAACCCTAGCTTCCGCTATGCAAAAATATTCTTGATGCGCATATTAGGGTTTCGCCCCCTTTGTGGGACCTTCAGAACCTCAGGTTGACTTTCAACCTGTATGTGAGATTCTACTATCCATTTGTGTCTAATTGTATTGTGGTTGATTTTGGACCTTGTCCTAATCAAATCTACTCCCACTAGCTTCTTTCAAAAGAAAAATCTCGTCAAGAAAGACAACAGTTTGAGCAACAAATATTTTGTTCTCAGGTATAGAAATAGCACTCTCAGTGCCCCCACAAACACACACTATGTAGTGTCAGAACAGTTGCTTGCATGACCTCAAAAATTTGCATGACTATTCAAAGATGGAACCACATCCAATGTGTTCCTCTTTCTTCTTTGAATTTCACCACACAGTTGTGGTGTTCCAAGTAAGCTGTGAGATAATCCCACACTCCTTTACGAAAGTCATCAAATTCCTCACTAACCACTTTGTTCCAATCAAAGTGTTTAATAGATCTTCCAATTTGATCCAGCACTTCATTTCTTAATTTCATGGATTTCTCCAAAGTTATATGTTGGATAAGTTATATCCACACCTAATGAAGTATACAACACTTGTGATTGTTTCCATGGGTCCACACACATTGGTTTGTATAGATCCAACAAGCCACTTACCCTTCCACCGTTTATGGTGAAGGCTGCATCTGTCACGTTATCCATCAAACAAAATTCACATGTATCATACTCTTGAGGGGATAATGATCCCAATAGTCCATGGACTTCTTGGATGTCTCATTTACTTTATGGCCCACAAGTGACAATGCTATGAGAGAGTGCTGATTGAATCATTGTACTTGATCTATTCAGTGTTACACACAGAACTATAAACTATTATCAATTGTACCACTTCTATAGAACATCCCAGATTTAAAGAAATACCATTTATTTCAAACTGAAAATCCATTCAAAGAAATGGACATAATATTCTAATACAAAAGCTGGTACATAATAGAAAAGTTCTATTTGAAGTCTTGAAGGTAGTGAGATGATATTAACAGCAGCATCCAATGCTCCGTTCCTGACTCGAAAGTCGATCCCACCAAGCCTCTATTGTCCTACTTCTTCTGAGCCCGTGCATATGAAAAACATATGCAAGCTCCACATGCGGTACCCAGTACCCATGAATAAGAAGTAGATATAAAGACTTCAGTAACACAATACCTAATGCAGAAGGATTACATCTCTTCTTCTGTGCCATGCTTTTCTTGGTGCCCTAATCCATCCTGAAATCTCCATGCATTCCCAGTCCTCTGAAGTTTTAGCTTCGAAGAGGCAGAATCATGGTCATTTCTGGATTTAGGCAAACACCCTGAAGATCCAACAGAACTCTCTTGGTTACTATTTAGGGTGCATGGTGTGAAGAGACCTCGAAGATGTATGATAATATCATAAATCCCCATCTCATCACATTCAACCTGGACCTCAGGAGTCATGCACTCTAGGACATGAGCAGTGTACTGTTTATTATTTTCACAATGTTCAAGATAGACATTCCACTCCCACCCTGTAGTAAAATAAATACTAGGCTGGGATGGAGGTCTTTCAAGATGATGCATCTTATTCTCTTGCTTTAGTATTTCTGGAGAAAATCCTGAACCATATTGTCCAATTTGTCCCTTCCAGTTTATGTTTATAAAGTTTCAATCTAAGATTAGGAGATGCCATTATCTACAACAAGAAAATAAGCAGAATAAGTACTATGATAAAGCATCTAACAAGGTCTTAAATTAAATGCTATGCTCCCACTATTTCCTTAACAAGTTGATAACTCTCAAACTCAACTTGGAAATAAGTGAGTAGGATCCTAATTTCACATGAGGTCTCCGTGACTCACGAGGGTGAGTTGGGGTGCACAGAGTGATCCCATGCTTCCTTAGGTAGGCATGCTAGCCAATTGAACCATGCACAACTCCTCTTAGTCAACACAGACAAGGCGCCCTGTGTCCAGCGAGGGCTGGATACAACACAGAACTCTATCCTCTCAACAGTTCCCTCTAGTGTTTCATCATGTTAGTGACATATGAAAACTAGTCAAGTCAAACTTGATTATTATGCCGAGGGCCAACCTGCACCTTGTGAGGGCACGTCCACACTAGTGGCAGACTAAGATGCACATTGTCACCACACCCCTTCCAAGGATAGATGGGTGTGTCTCACGAGGGTGAGAAATAGTTCACACTCCATCGATCGATGGCTTGACGAGGGCTACACCTCAGAAGGCTATCGACTTGATATTACGAGGAGAGTTTATTCATTCATTATTATTCTTTTCTATCTTGCAAATTTTCCTATGGTGGCAGCAAAAGGAAAAACACATCACAGGCATGCTATGGACAAAATAATAAACCATTACAGGCATGCTAGTCTGGTTGATATGGTCATAGCCCTTTTCATACATATAACATATCACGAGCCATGTGATATGTTATCATGCATCCAAGGGTTGCGAGCCCCTATAGCGAATCAGCCCATGCCATAAGCCGAGAGCAAAATCTCTTCCTTCAACTGCAACTCTATCACCAAGCTTCCAAAGCTGGCGCCACTTTGACTTAGTTGATGAAGTCACCTTGTTGTCATGATGAAGCCTTAACCAATCTTATGAAAATTATTCTACATCTATTC
Source organism: Costus pulverulentus (assembly GCA_027562315.1). Lineage (NCBI taxonomy): Eukaryota > Viridiplantae > Streptophyta > Magnoliopsida > Zingiberales > Costaceae > Costus > Costus pulverulentus. Next base: position 11,498 of record JANTFE010001578.1, on the reverse strand, counting down.
TAAAACAAGATGAGAGAATACAAGAAAAATTTTTCAACAAGATAAGGGGGGAGATCCACAAGCAGGTGGCAAAAGGTTTTACAAGCATTCATCACAAGTGGAAACATCCTTCCACATCACAACACAGGAGGGCACTTGCTATGACCATATCAACCCATACAAGAGGCAAGTGGCGCATGTATTAAAATTTGAAAAAACCGTAGCAATCAAATTTTAATTTCCCTATGCACCAGCTTCATCCAAAACACTCTCATAACCAAAATTATGCCAAGTTTCTTGATGATTTCAAGACCCTATCAGCTGGCAATTTTGTCAGATCAAGAGACCCGGCCAGTCTGAAGACACAATGTCCGTCCTGTTGGTGTATATGCCCTATGACATAGTTTTGGTCTATTAGTGTACTACTTGATACTGATTTTTATATATATCACACTGACATTGTCGTTATCATTATTTGTTTACATCTGCGAACATGTACCTATATGATAATGTCCCTGGAGACAGATTGGATATGTGCTCAAAAGATAGTCCCCAGTCGATGTACCTGAGTGGATATGGGACAACTCTGGTACTTGTGAGACTGGTACATGGGCTGGTTAGGCACGAGGTGCTAACGCAAACATATGGGTATATCAGTGGTGGATATACTGGATTGACCCGCTGTGAGACAATGACTTGGTGTCACAAGTTATCCTCACAAGTGATAGAAGATGCATTGATCCCTTGACTTGAGGTCATTGGCCATTCTATATGGTTAGGGATATGCTTTGATACAACCTAACACCTCGCCGTAGTTGGGGGGTAATAACAATTTGTCATTGAGCATGTCAGGACCCATAGGAGAAGGTCAATGGACAGACAGAGGATTTGCCCCTTCCTAAGGGAAGTTTGATATCGATGGAGCTCCTCTATGGTTCTATGACTGAAAGTGTATGGCCATACCCAGGTGAGACCTGATTTAGTCATATATATGAGATTGGATGAAAACAAGTGGTCACACACTTGTCCAATCGGATATAAGTACGGCAAAGAGACTAGAATGCATCTATACCTAATTGCGATGATGGGGATGTCGATGTTGATATCCATTCCAATGACCTGGGTAGCAGTGATGCACTACTAGGTGCCACTCACTGCTTGTGGTGACCTTTGGTCAGCACTGCCAGCGTTAGAGGAACCTACAGGGTCACACACCTTGATACTTGAGCTCTCGTATTGATCGGGAAGCCTTATGATCGAGTTATTGGATAACTCAGATCTATTTGGGAGATTTCATCTGCGTCGATGGGCCTGATGAGATGGAAGAATGTTATTGGAGCCAGACTTCATTTATGGTAGGTTGACCCAAGTTTCACCATGGTTAGGTCACATTTGGATTTGGGTTGCATTGGATTGGATCCAATGGCTTAATCAACCCATTCAATGAAGTATGGGCTTGCTCATCGACCAATGAGGCCCAATAACAGCCCCATTGGCGCCTAAGGGGTGTAATGGGGTGAAGTGGGCAAATTTTCTTCATTATGGAAGCAAATTGCGCCTAGCCCTAACCCTGGCTGCCCCTTGCTCTATATAAGTGGCCCTAGGCAACCCCTCTCAGGTATTCTATTCCTTGGAGGTGTGAACATTGAAAGAGGTGGGAGCAAAGGGTGAAGGGCGAGAGCAAGGGTTCAATTGGCACAACCCTTCTTCTTCCATCAAGCTGCAAGTGATATTCTTCCTCTCCTCTTGGCGCAAGAGGGACTTCACCTTGGTGGCTTCTCCTTCTCCTCATCTTCTTCTTTGGCGCTTCATCCTTGGAGGTGGCATAAGTCTTGAAGAAGGTGACAAGGGCTTGGATCTTCTTCCCGAGGCAAGCACCGGGCGTGGAAGAAGAGGACTCGAGGCATCCATGTGTGTGAAACTGCAGAGTGCGCACGCTTGTGCGCCTATCACAACATCAGCCTCATCTTGCTTTAAGGTATATTCTATCTCATCGTATCGACTCTCTCGCACGCAATCTTCACTGGGTTTTTGGGACCGGCTCATTTCGGAGATATTGCTTCCGCCGTGCAATGTTTTGTGTAATCTCTATCTCTGAAAATTAAAAAATATCCCCGGGGTTTTCCAATAGTGGTATCAGAGCGACTTGCGAGACTCGAACGATGTAATTTCATGCTTTTCCATGCTCACATGCCATATCTCAATTTTCGTAAATTGCATTATCACATGGCAAATGATTTTTCTAAGTAGGAAAAATTAGGGTTTCTTGTTTCTATCGTCTTTTCAATCTCTTTTGGATTTTTGGGTTATTTTTCTTGCATGATTTAAGGATCAAAGGCGCACGTGGTTTTGTCAAGTAGGATGGGCATTGTGTCTTCGGACTGGCCGGGTCTCTTGATCTGACAAAATTGCCAGCCGAAAGGATCTTTGAAATCATCATGAAAGTTTAATCGCAAATAACAAAAAGATTTGTGATAAGAAGATGAGGAAAAGAGACTGGTTTTATGAAAAAAGTAAAATTTCAGATTTTATGTTTTTCATGAGCATGTAGAATTGCATGTGTAGATACCTTACTTGTGCATAATGTTGTGATCATGAGTCAAGCCCCTATGCATGCCTGTGATGTACTCTTCTGAGGCCTGCATGCCGCTTTTCTTTTGCTTTTAAATAAGAAGAAGATTAGGGTGATGCACATCACTTGAAGCATTGACGCTTGGAGCACTATTGCTTGATGGCGCATGCTTAGAAGTACAAGATGGCATGGTTGAACCCTAGGGTTTGAGCGCCAGCTATCTTGGCTCCTTGCATGGTGGCGCATCATCTATGGAGAAAGACCCATGGCATTTGCCTAACCCATGAGGGACACCTCTAGGGTTTGAGAGCTAAACCATGGTGAGAAGGACCTTGGAGCCAACCTTGAAGCTTAAGTTAGAGGTCGGCTAGGTTAGGTCTTGTCTTTGGGGCTTGAATCCTATGCCAAGAGTTGAACCTCCTTTTGGCATGGGTTGGTTCAATGTCTTGAATTGGCTATGATCACATCATTCTTTTACTGTTTTCATACATATCTACTAAAGCATGCTTGAGTTGTTTTATCGTTATGTTATCACTATAGGATTGCATGCCTGTAATGCTAGACATAAGATAAAACTGATGAGACCTCAAAAACCGTCACAAATAAATATCAAGTCTAGTAGCCTTCTAATGCGTAGCCCTCACTAAGCTATCGATCAGTGGTGTTGTGAACTGTTTCCCACCCTCATGGGACACACCCACTTATCTTTAGAAAGTGCATGGTGGCAATGGTTTCCCCAGTCCATTTTAATCGGGCGCGCCTTCGCAAGGAAACTCGTTGGGCCTGGGCATAACGGTTAGGAATGGACTTGACTAGATTTCCACATGTGCTGGGCATATGGTGGAACTCTAGAGGCATCGTTGAGAGGTTAGGGTTTCATGCTGTATCCAGCCCTCGCTGGACATGAAATGTCTAGACTGTCTCAATATGGGGAATTGCTTGGAGCAATCGGCTAGCGTGCCCACCTTAGGAAGCATGAGTTACTTTGTGCATCTCATCCCACCCTCGTGGGACGTGAAGCTTCATGTGGAATGAGGATCCCATCTCACTAGAAAGTCTTAAACTTCCCGATTGACTTTGTGGGTTGTCAATTCGATTAAAATAGTGAGAGCCATAATCATTTAAAACAAGTCCAGTTTAAATGATTTGAAGTAGTACTAAGTCTGTTGTTTCTTGATTGTTGTAGAACAATGGCAACAAACAAAAGCGGATTTCCACTACGATCTCTCCTTGATAAGGATAAGTTGGTTGGAACCAACTTTATGGACTGACATCGGAACTTGAGGATAGCCCTCAAGCTCGAGAAGAAGCTGTATGACCTAGAGCAGGCTCTTCCGGTGCCTCCTCCGCCTAATGCCCGAGCGGCAGATAGGGATGCTTTTAGAAAGCATAAGGATGACTCTATGGAGGTATCATGTCTCATGCTGGCCACTATGGCACCTGAACTTCAGGTGCAATATGAGGAGTAGAATGCTTTTCAGATGATCACTCTTTTGAAATAGATGTTCGAGGCTCAGGCTAGAACTGAGAGATTTGACACTGCCAAAGCAGTCTTTCAGTGTAAGTTATCTGAGGGTGCACTTGTTTGGAAAGCCCGGGGATATTTTACAATTTTCAGAGATGGAAATTACATAAAACATTGCACAGCGGAAGCAATATCCCTGAAACGAGCCAGTCGCAAAAAACCCAGTGAAGATCGCATGAGAGGGAGTCGACACGATGAAATAGAATATACCTTAAAGAAAGATGAGGTTGATGTCGTGATAGGTGCCCAAGCGTGCGCCCTCTGCAGTCTCACACACACGGATGCCTCGAGTCCTCTTCTTCCATGCCCGGTGCTAGCCTCGGGAAGAAGATCCAAGCCTTAGTATTCCTTCTTCACAACTTGCACCACCTCCAATGAGTATGCACCAAGGATGAAGATGAGGAGAAGCCGCCAAGAACAATTCCTTCTTGCGCCTAGAGGAGGAGAAGAAGAATTGGTTGCGGTTATGGAAGAGAGGAAGAGAACTTGCGCCAAGAGCCCCCAACTTTCGCTCCTCTCTATTGCTCACGCCTTCAAGGATTGTGTCATGAGAGAGGGGGGGGGGGGGGGGGGGGGGGGGGAGCGGCCAAGGTTAGGGTTGGGATTTGGCTTCATGAGGCAAAATCGCCTACTCCTCCCCATTCTGCCCTTAGGTGCCAATGGGAGGAGATTTATCCCCATTATACCCTTTTAGCCCTTTTCTTCTTCATGATAACTTATTAGCAAGCCCAACTTATCAATGGGCCTAGCCAAAGGTCCATTATGCACGTTAACCAAGTTATTGGATCCAATCCTAGTTAACCCAAGGTCAAATGAGGCTAACCATGGTTACATTGGTCAATATGCCAAAATTGAAAGTTGGCTCCAATAAGTTTCTTCCATCTCATCAGGCCCATTGGCACATATGAAATTTCCCAAATAGATCCGAGTTATCCAATAACTCGATCATAAGGCTTCCCGATCAAAACGAGAACTCAAGTATCAAGGTGTGTGACCCTGTAGGTTCCTCTGACCCTGGCAGTGTTGATCAAAGATCACCACAAGCAGTGAGTGGCACCTAGCAGTGCATCACTGCTACCCAGGTAATTGGAATGGATATCGACATCGACATCCCCATCATCGCAATTAGGTACAGATGCATTCGAGTCTCTTTGCCGTATTGATATCCGATTGGACAAGTGTGTCACCACTTGTTTTCATCCAATCTCATGGTTATGACTAAATCAGGTCTCACCTGGGTATGGCCATACACTTTCAGTCATAGAACCATAGAGGAGCTCCATGGATATCAAACTTCCCTTAGGAAGGGGCAAATCCTCTGACTGTCCATTGACCTTATCATATGGGTCGTGACATGCTCAATGATAACCGTTATTACCCCTAAACTACGGCGAGGTGTTAGGTTGTATCAAAGCATATCCCTAACCACATAGAATGGCTAATGACCTCAAGTCAATGGATCAATGCATCTCCTATCACTTGTGAGGATAGCTAGTGACACCAATTCATTGCCTCACAGCGGGTCGTTCTAGTATATCCACCACTGATATACTCATATGTCTGCGTTAGCACCTCGTGCCTAACCAGCCCGTATACTAGTCTCACAAGTACTAGAGCTGTCCCATATCCACTCAGTTACATCGACTGGGGACTATCATTTGAGCATAGATCCAATCGGTCTCTAGGGACATTATCATACAAGTACACAATCACATATGTAAGCAAATATAGATAATGACAATACCAGAATGATATAAAATATCAACGTCAAGTAGTACAATAATGGACCAAAACTAGGTCCTAGGGCATATACACCAACAATCTCCCACTTGCACTAAGACCCAGAGGTTGAGGAATCTCAACCCCATATCTCTAGCATGACAGTCATGCTTCTGCTGCACCAAAGTGTTGGTCAATGGGTCTGCTAGATTGTTCTCTATGTCAACTCTACTAATCTTGACATCACCTCTGTCTATGATCTCTCTGATCAGGTGAAATCTTCTGAGTATGTGTTTGGACATTTGATGAGACCATGGTTCTTTGGCTTGTGCAATTGCTCCATTGTTATCACAGTAGATTTCATTGGGATCCACTGCACTAGGAACCACCTGAAGTTCAGAAATGAACTTCCTTATCCAAACAGCTTCTTTGGCTGGCTCAAAAGCAGCCACATACTCAGCTTCGGTTGTAGACAGTGACCCATACCTCTCAAGTACACGATGAATCCTCCCAGACTTACGCGGGGCCTGTGTCTGAGCCTCAGGTTGCGCATCAACCAGTGCAGGTGGCTCAGGTTCCATCTCTGTGTCTTGTGGTTGCACTTGGACCTCGTCCAAGTCAAACTTCCTCCCACTAACTTCTGTCATGAGAAACTCTTTCTCTAGAAAGACAGCACCCCGAGCAACTAAAACTTTGTTCTCAGTGGGAACATAGAAGTAGTAACCCTTAGTTTCCTTAGGGTACCCCCACAAACACGCATTTATCAGATCTAGGTTCTAGCTTGCTAGAATCCTGACGTTTGACATAAACCTCACATCCCTAGATCCTGATAAAAGTGAGATTAGGGCGTCTCCCACTCCATACCTTGTATGGAATCTTTGAGACACTCTTAGATGGAACATTATTTAGTATTAGAGAAGCTGTTTCAAGTGCATATCCGTAGAATGAGGGAGGTAGAGTTGCATGACTCATCATACATCGAACCATGTCCAACAAAGTTCGATTTCTCCTTTCAGACACACCCTTCCATTAGGGTATTCCAAGAGGAGTGAGTTGGGATAGAATCCCACACTCTCTTAGATAGTCAAGAAACTCATCACTCAGGTACTCTCCACCACGATCTGATCGAAGAGCCTTAATGGATCTACCAAGTTGGTTCTCTACTTCATGTCTGAATTCCTTAAATCTCTCAAAGGATTCAGACTTATGTCTCATCAAGTAGACATAATCATATCTACTGAAGTCATCAGTAAAAGTGATGAAGTAGTTGTGTCCTCCTCTGGCTTATTTATTGAATGGCCCACACACATCACTATGTATGAGATCCAACAAACCTCCTGCCCTCTCACCAATTTTGGTAAGGGCACTTTTGTTGTTTTCCCTAACAAACAAGGCTCACATGTATCAAATTCCTCCAAGGAACTTGAATCTAACAACCCATTTGCATGGAGTTGTTGAATGCGATTCTTGTTTATATGGGCTA